>CM076572.1:1387118663-1387376952 GCA_034641835.2 Pinus albicaulis | reverse complement strand
TAACAATGATTAAATTTTGTTAACTCATTATGAGTTAATTGTGACTACTGTTATTTGGAATTTCTGAACAAAGTTAATTTTGATGAGAAATAAAAGTTACTGAGAAATTAGTTTTCTTGAGTAAAAATTTATGGTAAAGTAAAAACAGGACCTGTAGTTAGTTGGAATAGAAAAGAAACAGTTACACAGTTTATCCACAGAAACTATGGAATAAGTAGAACATTCCAAGAGAGTTTTGGGGTTCTGCAGGAGGAGGAAAAACTCTGCGTTTCTGGGGAACGATTGCCAGATCAGAGTGTCAGCTGGGTTGGAGACTGGACCGGACTGTCCCGAGTCTCCCCAGAGTTCTGTTCCACTAGAGTTGGAGGGCTGGACCAGATTGTCCAAACACCTCCTCCAGAATTATCTCAGTGATAATAATTACAGGCGTGAAGCTCGGGGGGAAACTGGGCATGTAATTGCCAGTTCATGGTTGGGAGGAAACGAGCATCTACAGCTATCTTGAAAACAGATGAGTTTACCAATACAGAAGTTGTTGACTGCAATTATTAATTCTGCATTTTATTACTAAGTGAATTATCAATTACTGTAAATAGAACAGTTTCAATGTGAAGAGAAATAGAAATAGGGCTAAATGACAGACAATGTATTTCTTTCTGTGCAGTACTGTTGCGAGATGAGTAGTATAATTTCGCAAATGAATAGAAGAAAACAGAGCCTAGGATTACTACGAAGAATTGATATAGCAGAGGAAATATAGATTATCATAATATGCACAGTGAACAGAAAAATGTAGTCTTAGATTTACATATTATACACAGTAAACAAGAATGTAGTCCTAGTACAACATACTGTTAATTCCCAACGAACAAGAAGAGTATGCAAATACGAAACTTGTTCTGGCGTTAACCCATAGGGCAGGAAGGTTCAACCTTCCGCCCCTGGACATGTCGCCATTGTTAATGGAATCGCTCGAACAGGGGAGGTGGTCTGGTCACCCCGCTAACCGGTGCTGAGGAAGACCCGGGGGTGGAAACTATACGAGAAATATATGGTAGCAACCGAAAATGTAATGTGAAACAATGTCGGATAATAAGCACAGTAATCCAGAAAACTCATAGCGAAACAACAAGTTCAATCAAATAGTATACATGCAATGAAGCAACATCAATGCATAGAGATATATAAACAGAGAACTTTGACAGAAATCCACATGAGCATTTAAGTCGTGACAGAGGGAATAAGTTAATTCCATCCATATTCCTTTTGACAGAATTGAGAAGGAAATAAATTGCATTAAGGCATCCATTCACATGTGCATTTTATATTCTACACCTCCAGTGACATGACGGTACTAGAAAAAACGATATGAGTATTATGAGCATTTGAATCAAGTGTTTACATACAAAACGAACGTACAGCGAGGGTTAATAGTATCAAAACAGAGAATCAAACTCAGGAGCGCGGAATCCCTAGCCTTTTGAAGGCATTATCCATAGTTTAAAAAGAAAGATAAAAAAAAAAACAAGTAGACTCAAAACCCTGGAACTCGGGTTGTATTCGAATGGAAGAATTCTAACAATAAACCCCAGAGACTTCCTTAACTAGCAACTTGAAACTCTGCGACTACAGACTTTAGGATAGAAACCCTCCCGGAATGGGTAAGGATAAAGCCCCATTTTTTTTCTTTCCGAACAATTTGTTCTGTCGTCTCAGAGGGTACCTGAGAATAGGAGCCGAAGTAAATCCTTCTCGCATGCCCAAAAGAAAACAAAAAGATGGGGTTCAAGCATCAAGTATGGAGCAAGAGCAGTATACCTGCATTAGCACAGTGAAGACGTATTTTAGTAAAGGAAGAGTAAACTTAATCCATGAAAAGGAAAAATATACTAAAGGAAACACTGCGTTACTGTCAACACTGCACATTACCTGGTGAGGATGTTGAGGGTACCCACGCGAGGATGAATTCGTAACAGTATCAACCTTCTCGATGAGCGCCTTGAGTATGCAGTGTATCTCCTGGAAACGAAAACTGTTAAACCCCAACTCTGTGAAACTTAAGCATCAATAACTTGCAAGCTGATTGAAAAACACAAATTAAAAAGGAGGAACCGCAGTTTGATTACCAGAAGCGTGGCGAAGAAGTAAACCCTATCCACAGTAGGAGAAACCCAGTACATTAGCAGAATTGAACCCTGTCTATTGCTGAACGAGCTAGCCGACATGCTTGGCCAAGACTCAGCTTGGCTGAGAGCTCCAGAACCCCGTCGAAGGAGGAAAGCAATGGAAAATGAACTGGGAAAGATAGAAGGGAATGAAAGTCATTTACCCAACCCCGAATTCTGCGCACCGTCGGATCACGGGCAGATCGAGGGCGAGGAGATTGCCAGCTGGAGGATGCACAGATCAAGAGCTTCCAGCCATAACGCTCGTCGGAATTTACTGTCAGCATATTAACCATTACACAGAAAACCACATTCCAAGGAGCTGGAACCCATAACCTCATTTAATAAGTATGGACGTGGCAGCCGAGGACTCAAGACCGGGTACACATAATAAAATCGGAATCAATGATTTAACCAAAGCTATGGTGCGGAGTAAGACCTTTGCATCGAAAACATTATCCAAATCATAAAAACTAGTACAGTGTTGTAATTAAACACATAAATCCGAACAATGCACAGGTCATAAGTTTATGTGACAAGTTGTAATTATTTACGGATGAATTAAATTGTTATGAATGCAGCAAAAACTTAGGGTTGGATTAATGAATTATTACCATTGAAATTTAATTTTTTTTTTATATATGGTAAGCTTGGGTAATTTTCTTAACTTGAATGTTACAAGTGGTATCAGAGCAGCATTACAACGTTGGGCCCTATTAGGGTCAACTGACGTTAAACTGTATGTTACTCATGCAAAGTTCAGTAAATCAGGTGGAGGGACAAATGATGCGAACACCTTCTCAACCGCCACCTCGAAGTGGCGGAGAACTGCCACCACCACCAGAGGGTAACCCCGAAATGTGGGTGCAGCTGGGAATAGAACAGCATCAGCGATCGAATAGGCTGATTGAAGAGCAACAGCAGCAGACTCGCATTTTAGTACACACAGTGCAACAATTGCAGGAAGAGATGGAGAGGGTGCGAAGAGAGAATGCAAGGATGATGCAAGAGCAGGAGAGAATCTTGAAGAGCCTCTCTGATAAACAAAATCACAGGAATGAGAACCCCAGTGCTGGTAGGGAATTCCAAGAAGGAAACGAACAACAGACGGATGAACAAGAGATGAATCGGAAGGAAAGAAGTCCATCACAGCGAAGTAATCTGAACAGGAATTTTCATGAAGCTGAATCTGAAAATGAAACTGAACGGAAGGCAGGTAAAAGACAGAGGGTGGAATTACATGGAGAATTCAGAAAGATAAAGCCACCTACTTTCGATGGATAAAAGGAAGAAGTGGCAGAAGCTTGGTTGATTAACATGAACAAGTACTTCCAAGTGTATGACTATGACAGTGGAATTAAAGCTCGGTTAGCCATTTACCAGCTGAAAGATAAAGCCACCTTATGGTGGGAAGAAGTGAAGAATGTGCAGGGAATAGAAGATCAGGATGTGACATGGGATAAGTTTTAGAAGTATTTCAAGGACAAGTACTTGACTGAGCGTTTTTACGATGAAAAGGCTCGATAATTCCATGATCTGCGGCTGGGACAGTTGACTATGGACGAGTTTATTGCTAATTTTACATCATTATTGCGCTACGTACCATACTTAAGGGAGGAGAAGGCCAAAGTCCAAAGATTCCTGAGCAGTTTACCCTCCCACATGAAGGAGCGTATCGAATTTGTAAATCTGAAAACCATGGATGAGGCCATTAGAAAAGCAAGATTGTGTTACCAGCAAGCGAAGACCAAGGTAGACCAGGGAAAAGGGTGGCAATCAAGGAAGGAAAACAGGAGCAGTGCTGGTCTTAACCGCAGCAAAACCAGTAAATTTAGGAGCTCTGCCAGGAATTCAATTAATAAGCAATTTGGTAGGAACCATCAGAGGATAAGATGGCCTGGGGAGGACAAAACTGTTGAGGCTTCTAGCAAACCTGAGCAGACTCATAGTCAGAGGCCACCTCTGCAGTGTTGGGGCTGCGGAGCAGCGCATTATTATCGAGATTGCCCACAGCGGGAAAAGATTGAAACAGTAGCTAATTTACAGGAGGCCTCTACGGTATGAGATGTGGCACGAAGCATACCCAGAATTAACGCAGCGTTGGAGGACCGGCAAGCTGATTTTCAACCTACCATGATAGAGCTGGAAGGTAAACTGTTATCTCAAACTGTTTCTGTTTTGATAGATCCAGGAGCAAGTTTAAGTTATATAAGCCCTAAGTTAGTAGAAATCTGTAAGTTGCCAAGTCAAAAATTTAAGAAGGCCTGGTTGGTTCAGTTAGCCACAGGAGCTAAAAGAAAAGTTAGTGCCAAGATACCAGACTGTGCACTACACATCAGCGGACAACAATTAGTAGTGGACTTAAATATTCTGCCCTTGGGATCCTATGATGTGTTGCTGGGTATGGATTGGCTGGAAAAGCATTGGACACTTATAGATTGTAAGGAAAAGAAAATTTATTACAGAGATCAGGATGGGAATCGCCAAGAAATTCAAGGCATAAGGAATCCCATACAGTTATGCCCAATTACAGCTTCCCAAATGGGAAAATGCATTAGGAAGGGATGCAGGCTATATGCCATCCAAGTCGGATTACCAGAGGCCAAGGATAAGGCAGCTCTACTGGAGGACATACCTGTGATACAGGAATTTCAGGATGTGTTTCCAGAAGAAGTACCCGGATTACCACCTAAAAGAGATGTTGATTTTACAATAGAGCTGCTACCAGGAGCTTCACCAGTTTCCCGGACTCCTTACCGAATGAGTGTACCAGAGTTGACAGAACTAAAAATGCAGCTCCAATAATTACTGGATAAGGGGTATATACGACCCAGTGTATCCCCTTGGGGAGCACCAGTGTTGTTTGTTAAAAAGAAGGATGGAACCATGCGCATGTGTATGGATTATCGCCAGTTAAATAAGTTGACGGTTAAGAACAGGTATCCCCTACCCCGTATTGATGACCTGTTCGACCAGGTTAGAGGAGCTACTGTGTTCTCAAAGATCGATTTGCGATCTGGCTATCACCAGGTTAGAATTAAGGATGAAGACATTCACAAAACTGCTTTCCGCACAAGGTATGGCCACTATGAGTTTGTGGTATTGCCTTTTGGGCTAACCAATGCACCAGCCACCTTTATGAGGCTGATGCATAGTATTTTCCACCCTTATCTGGACAACTTTGTGTTAATTTTTATCGATGACATACTGATTTACTCTAAGAATGAGGAAGAGCACAGGGAGCATTTGCGAATGGTGCTGGAAATGCTTAGGAAGCACCAACTGTATGCAAAATTTAGTAAATGTGACTTTTTCAAAAGAGAAATACAGTATCTTGGACATGTAATATCTGAAAAAGGTATAGCAGTGGACCCGGAGAAAATTAAAACTATTATGGAATGGAAGGTGCCACAGAGTGTGGAAGATATAAGGTCTTTTATGGGTCTGGCTGGCTATTACCGGCGGTTTATAAGAGGATTTTCCAAGATAGCTTTTCCCATTACCTCCTTGCAAAGGAAAGGGAAAATTTTCAAATGGACCAAGGAGTGTCAGGACAGTTTTGAAAGACTGAAGCAATTATTGACAACAGCACCTGTGTTAAGTGTGGCAAACCCGAGCAAGGAATTCGAGGTTTGCACGGATGCGTGCAAGGAAGGTGTTGGGGCTGTGTTGTCACAAGAAGGAAAGGTAATTGCATACGAATCCCGCAAACTGAAGGATCATGAGCAGCGATACTCAGCTTATGATTTAGAGCTAACTGCAGTTGTGCACGCTCTCCGTGTATGGAGGCATTACTTACTTGGAAAAAGGTTTGTGTTAAAAACTGATCATAGTAGTCTAACCAGCTACTTTAAGCAAGCTGACTTAAACTCTCGGCAGTCTAGATGGAATGCCTTCTTGAGTGAGTTCGATATTGACCTACAGCACGTAAAAGGGAAGGAGAATAATGTTGCAGATGCATTAAGTAGGAAGCTGTATAACATCTATGAGTTATATGTTAATCAGATTGAAAACAAGTTCCTGGAACAAATCAGAGAAGAAGCAGACAGGGATCCTGAATATAAGTATTTGTGGCAGCAAACACAGGAATCTGGAGAACAAGGTGAACCAAGGGAATATGGGATTAACCAGGACGGGTTGCTGATTTTCAAAAAAGGATAGTTATTCCAAACATGATGGAATTAAAAACCATGATACTGGATGAGTATCACAGAAGCAGTTATGCAGGACATCCGGGATATCAAAAAATGCTGACAGCAATAAGGAAGGACTACTGTTGGCCAGGCATGAGGAAGGATATCGCGAGTTATCTGAGCAGATGTTTAGAGTGCCAGCAGGTGAAGGTCGAGCATCGGCATCCGGCTGGATTGATGCAGCCTATACCCATTCCTGAATGGAAATGGGAGGTGATCTCGTTGGATTTTATCACTGGATTACCGAAAACAAAACGAGGTAATGATTCCATAATGGTAGTTGTGGATCGACTTAGTAAGTCGGCACATTTTATACCTGTCCAATCCACTTATAAGACAGTACAAATAGCAGATCTATTCATGCGTGAAATATTCAGACTGCACGGCATTCCTAAGACTGTTATTTCGGATAGAGATGTAAAATTTACATCAGCATTCTAGAAGACTCTGTTTTCAGGATTGGGAACGCAAGTACATTTTAGTACTGCTTACCACCCGCAAACCGACGGTCAAACTGAGCGAGTAAATCAGGTACTGGAGGACATGCTGCGAATGTATGTCATGCAGCAACCAGTTAAGTGGGAGGAGTATCTTCATTTGATAGAATTTTCCTATAACAATGGATACCAAGAATCCTTAAGAATGAGCCCGTTCGAGGCATTGTATGGGCGGCAATGCAGAACTCCCATTAATTGGAGTAGTCCCAAGAATAGAATCATGCTGGGACCAGACATGTTAGCAGAGATGGAAGCAGAGGTGAGGAAGATTAGACAGAACTTGAAAGCGGCACAAGACAGGAAAAAAGTGTATGCAGATAAAAAGAGATCGTACCGTGAATATGAGATTGGGGATCATGTATATGTCCGGATTAAACCAAAGAAAAGCACATTGAGATGGGCGTCTTGTGCTAAATTAGCACCCCGATTCTACGGCCCTTTCCAGATACTGGAGAGAGTAGGACCGGTAGCGTATCGTTTGGCTCTTCCTAGTCACATTCAGGTGCATAATGTTTTTCACGTATCGTTATTAAAATGATATGTTCATGATCCAAGACACATAATACATTGGCAGAACATACAGGTAGTGGTTAAGCCTAATTGATAAATACTAATGCGATGACAAGAACTTGTTCATTAACTTAAGTTCACTGTGTGCAGGTAGAACCAGACGGGGAGTTTCTGGTCGAGCCTCACAGTATCATCGACCGGAGGGAAATCATGCTCCGGAAACGAGCCATCGCCCAGGTTAAAATGCAATGGAAGCACTTTGGACCCGAGGAAGCTACCTGGGAAGACGAGAATTTTTTTCGGGAAGCTAATCCTGAGCTTTTTTCTTTGAATTAAGATAAGAACACCAGGGATGGTGTTCTCTTCCAGAGGGGGAAAACTGTAACCACCCTCTTAGCCATTAACAATGATTAAATTTTGTTAACTAATTATGAGTTAATTGTGAAAACTGTTATTTGGAATTTCTGAACAAAGTTAATTTTGATGAGAAATAAAAGTTACTGAGAAATTAGTTTTCTTGAGTAAATATTTATGGTAAAGTAAAAACAGGACCTGTAGTTAGTTGGAACAGAAAAGAAACAGTTACACAGTTTCTCCACAGAAACTCTGGAATAAGTAGAACATTCCAAGAGAGTTTTGGGGTTCTGCAGGAGGAGGAAAAACTCTGCGTTTCTGGGGAACGATTGCCAGATCAGAGTGTCAGCTGGGTTGGAGACTGGACCGGACTGTCTCAAGTCTCCCCAGAGTTATGTTCCACTGGAGTTGGAGGGCTGGACCGGATTGTCCAAACACCTCCTCCAGAATTATCTCAGTGATAATAATTACAGGCGTGAAGCTCGGGGGGAAACTGGGCATGTAATTTCCAGTTCATGGTTGGGAGGAAACGGGCATCTACAGCTATCTTGAAAACAGATGAGTTTACCAATACAGAAGTTGTTGACTGCAATTATTAATTCTGCATTTTATTACTAAGTGAATTATCAATTACTGTAAATAGAACAGTTTCAATGTGAAGAGAAATAGAAATAGGGCTAAATGACGGACAATGTATTTCTTTCTGTGCAGTACTGTTGCGAGATAAGTAGTATAATTTCGCAAATTAATAAAAGAAAACAGAGCCTAGGATTACTGCGAAGAATTGATATAGCAGAGGAAATATAGATTATCATAATATGCACAGTGAACAGAAAAATGTAGTCTTAGATTTACATATTATACACAGTAAACAAGAATGTAGTCTTAGTACACCATACTGTTAATTCCCGACAAACAAGAAGAGTATGCAAATACGAAACTTGTTCTGGCGTTAACCCATAGGGCAGGAAGTTTCGACCTTCCGCCCTTGGACATGTCACCATTGTTAATGGAATCGCTCGGACAGGGGAGGTGGTCCGGTCACCCCGCTACCCGGTGCTGAGGAAGACCCGGGAGCGGAAACTATACGAGAAATATATGTTAGCAACCGAAAATGTAATGTGAAACAATGTCGGATAATAAGCACAGTAATCTAGAAAACTCATAGCGAAACAACAAGTTCAATCAAATAGTATACATGCAACGAAGCAGCATCAATGCATAGAGATATATAAACAGAGAACTTTGACAGAAATCCACATGAGCATTTAAGTCGTGACAGAGGGAATAAGTTAATTCCATCCATATTCCTTTTGACAGAATTGAGAAGGAAATAAATTGCATTAAACTGTCCATTCACATAGTGCATTTATATTCTACACCTCCAACTGTCGCGGTACTAGAAAAACGATATGAGCATTTGAATCAAATGTTTACATACAAAGCAGGCATTACCGCCACCAAGGGTTAATAGTATCAAAACAGAGAATCAAACTCAGGAGCGCGGAATCCCTAGCCTTTTGAAGGCATTATCCATAGTTTAAAAAGAAAGATAAAAAAAAAAACAAGCAGACTCAAAACCCTGGAACTCGGGTTGTATTCGAATGGAAGAATTCTAACAATAAACCCCAGAGACTTCCTTAACTAGAAACTTGAAACTCTGCGACTACAGACTTTAGGATAGAAACCCTCCCGGAATGGATAAGGATAAAGCCCCATTTTTTTTATTTCCGGAGAATTTGTTCTGTCGTCTCGGAGGGTACCTCAGAATAGGAGCCGAAGTAAATCCTTCTCGCATGCCCAAAAGAAAACAAAAAGATGGGGTTCAAGCATCAAGTATGGAGCAAGGGCAGTATACCTGCATTAGCACAGTGAAGACGTATTTTAGTAAAGGAAGAGTAAACTTAATCCATGAAAAGGAAAAATATACTAAAGGAAACACTGCGTTACTGTCAACACTGCACATTACCTGGTGAGGATGTTGAGGGTACCCGCGCGAGGATGAATTCCTAACAGTATCAACCTTCTCGAGGAGCGCCTTGAGTATGCAGTGTATCTCCTGGAAACGAAAACTGTTAAACCCCAACTTTGTGAAACTTAAGCATCAATAACTTGCAAGCTGATTGAAAAACACAAATTAAAAAGGAGGAACCGCAGTTTGATTACCAGAAGCGTGGCGAAGAAGTAAACCCTATCCACAGTAGGAGCAACCCAGTACATTAGCAGAATTGAACCCTGTCTATTGCTGAACGAGCTAGCCGACATGCTTGGCCAAGACTCAGCTTGGCCGAGAGCTCCAGAACCCCGTCGAAGGAGGAAAGAAATGGAAAATGAACTAGAAAAGACAGAAGGGAATGAAAGTCATTTCCCCAACCCCGAATTCTGCGCACCGTCGGATCACGGGTAGATCGAGGGCGAGGAGATTTCCAGCTGGAGGATGCACAGATCAAGAGCTTCCAGCCATAACGCTCGTCGAAATTTACTGTCAGCATATTAACCATTACACAGAAAACCACATTCGAAGGAGCTGAAACCCATAACCTCATTTAATAAGTATGGACGTGGCAGTCGAGGACTCAAAGACCGGGTACACATAATAAAATCAGAATCAATGATTTAACCAAAGCTATGGTGCGGAGTAAGACCTTTGCATCGAAAAAATTATCCAAATCATAAAAACTAGTACAGTGTTGTAATTAAACACAGAAATCCGAACAATGCACAGGTCATAAGTTTATGTGACAAGTTGTAATTATTTACGGATGAATTAAATTGTTATGAATGCAGCAAAAACTTAGGGTTGGATTAATGAATTATTACCATTGAAATTTAATTTTTTTTTATATATGGTAAGCTTGGGTAATTTTCTTAACTTGAATGTTACAAATTATTTCTAATGTTAATTAGAAATAAAATGAAATACTAAAAAATGTATTGAAAATAATCTTAAGCCTATATCTTGCATGTGAGCATAAAAGAGGATAATGCATCTAGTTAAAGGTAAATCAATAATGGATAAAATTAAGGACAAGAAGGTTTTGAATAATGTTTATTTTATGACTCATCAGATATGATAGAAGAAAGGGATATCAAGTGGCACAAAGTAAAAAGAACACTAGGATCCTTACAAAGAAGGGAATGAAAACTGTAAAGGGAGGGAGGAGGAAAAGTTAGCATCCATGGGAAACCAATGCAAATGTCCTAGCAACCACTATAACCAATGTAATATTGATGGTCATACATAGGATACGTGCTCAATACTACATCTAGAATACAAGCTGAAAAACGAGTAGAAAAATCCAAAGAAAAAAAATATCATATACATAGATTCAAGTGATTAGGTGGGAGGTAGATTAAACATGGATAAAATGATCTTATGTATATTACTGCACAAGGGCTCGAATAGCATCCAAAAAAAAATTGATCAATATTTTGCATCTATTTTTTATAGTATTGAGAGCATGTTTTTCTCTAAAAATGGTTTTGTGGTACATGGTGATTTAATTTTGTACTTTTGGTTAAGGAACTATGTTTTTTTTTCCAAATCACGGTAAAATAGATTGGTGATATATATATTTTGATGGTTTTCCTAGTTCAAGTTTTTAACTTGAGATAGAGATAAGGTAATTAGATGTAAAAAAAAAAGTGTGAGTCGTTGACGATCGATGTTAACTAATTTAGGTTAATAATAGCTGGAGAGAGAAAATGTGAAAACAAAATATTTTTTTATATATAAAAATATATTCAATGTACAAAGGAAAAATAATTGGAACTCAAAAAATAAAATAAAAGATATAAGTACTTGCTATCAAGAATAATAACTAAGAGAAACATTGTAATTCATTCAATTTTTAATATAAAATTAAAATGCTACGTTTAAAAATATTCATAATAATGAAAAAATTCAATGTGGGCCCTCAATATGTGATACAAATGTTGGAGTTAATGCTTACATTCTATATTTGAGAAGTGGGTTTGTGATGGTTGAGAAATTCTCTCAACCTCTCTCTCTAAATTAGGAATAAGTTGGATCTCAGAAACTATATTTAATAGAGTAATCTGAATGTAATCAGTGTGTGTGAGTGTGTTTACACATACACCATTTGTACATCATATATAAGTGTGTCTAGTAATTGGGTGTTTTTTAGCTATTTCTATCATGGTATCAAAGCAAATAAGATGATTGGCCTGTGTGTTGTGTGTAGAATTTGTTTTCTTCTTATTTTCTCCTCTTCACACTCTCGATGCTGCTGTTAGAAAGGCCTTGATGGACGCCTTGTACATGCTTTAAAATATAATGCGTTGAAAGACCCCACGACACCGTCTGTGGTATTTTGTGTATCTGCTGATTGAAATTTTTAAATTGCAACGTTCTTACCCATTTCCTAAATACGGTGAGAAAAATTCGAAAAACATCCACTGTTCACGTGAACGTCTCCAGATTTTTGTTGCTAGAGATCGCCCATCGCACTGCTGGTGTTGAGCCTGTGAGATTGCCCATTGCAATGAGCGGATTTACGTTGGAGAATGGGTACAATCTTCCACTGTTGGTGATTCTGAGCTATGCCGTCATGAGCCGCTGCGGAGAAGACTAAACTCAGTGTGAATTCAGCGTGATATCTGGTTTCATTATTCAACGTAAAAAGGAATAAATGTTCGTAAATTAATTGAGGATGAATTTCAAACTAGATAAAAAGGTTATTTTGCAAAACTAATTCTAGATACATTCTGTATCTAGATGGCTTCCCTAGATAACTGGCGAGTACAGCAGTTAGCATCCATGTATGTCGGTGGATGAGAGCTCGTCCATAGAATGACTAGGAGTTTAGTGATTGAAATCAATTGTGTTCGAAGAGATCAAGTGGCAGTAAGGCTCAATATGGATGGTTGTCTAGATAGTATGGCAGTTGTGGATCTAGGGAAGGATCCCTCATTAGTGGTAGACGTGGAAGTGGTCTCCTAATGAGGTTATGCGACAGATTGGAATGTTGTCTAGTAATTGACTTCGGGATGTCCTTGATTCGGGAGTTGAGGAAGCGAACTCGGGAATCCAACTTTCCAACTACACATTTCCGAGGGTTATGAGGCAACTTGATGGAGCATCTACTGATAAGCTTGATTATTTTGTTATTTATGAGTGAATTTAATAAATTCATGTAATGTAATCATTAAGGGGGGATGTTGGAGTTAATGCTTACATTCTATATTTGGGAAGTTGGTTTGTGATGGTTGAGAAATTCTCTCAACCTCTCTCTCTAAATTAGGAATAAGTTGGATCTCAGAAACTCTATTTAATAGAGTAATCTAAATGTAATCATTGTGTGTGACTGTGTTTACACATACACCATTTTTATATCATATATAAGTGTGTTTAGTAATTGTGTGTTTTTTAGCTATTTCTATCAACATACCTATATATAAAAAATATTAATAATCCTCACTATTTTACATTTTCTTATTTTTAAAGTATATTTTATTTTGTCAATTTTACATGAAAAACAACAAAGATTTTTTGGACTTATTATATATTCTATAAAGCATTTAAAAATACAATTTAAACAATGAAAAATCACAAATTGTATATAAAAACTGCATATTCATTCTATAAAAAAAACTAGAAATATAATTTATTTATTTTAATTTTACAATAAAAAAGATTTGATCTCTTTAAATAAATATTTGATTAATACTAAAACAAACTTATTATAGTAAATTTACATCTGAAATTACATGCTATACTAAAAATACATAATTATATTTACAAAATTAGAAAAATAATTGATTTTGAAAATTATCCTAAGAGAGAACCAAAAAAACAAACAAAAAGTAGCAGAAAACTTTGTCGCGACTTTCAAATGCCATGCAGCGACCAGTATGCTTTCAACAATTTCCTATTATAGTAAAATTCGTAGATCTCGTGGGTCGTGGTTTTAAAGTTGGGATTTAAAATTTCAGTCCACTAATAGCGTGGTGAAAACTTTCAATAATATTGAAACACTTTCGTTAATGCTTTTATTTCACAATAGGAAAATATTCACACATATTAGAAAAATAAAAACTATTGAGCTATCAATGAGAAATCTAATGTACAATTCAGGTGGATAGGCTAGACAGAAAAATCTCAAAGAAAATGTTCACTGATTCAATAAGAAACCCTCATGTTAAGAGCACAAGGAGCAGCTGTTTAAAGTTCATAACCTTGATTAGTACGCAAGATATTTCCGGTGCTTCATTACCCTTAATATATATTAAAAAAACAATAGTATGGAAGATGTTTTTGGTGTAAGATGTTTTTGGTGTTTATTTTTTTTTATTTGAAAAAAATTAGCATAATTATGTTTAGGATTGGACTATGAGATTTTTGGAAACTAAACTTTCTTTCCTTACATAATTCACCAGAGCCTCATTTTACAGCAGCACAGTATGATGTGTAAAGCTGAAATTTTATTTTTGTTAGCCAAAAAAACTTTAAGGAAAAAATTATATAAAATATTTAAATAACGTTTTCTCATAAAAAAAAATTGCACATGAAGAAATTGAATTTCTCTATATTTATGTTAGATCAGTATTTAAAATGGATCTATGCTGATAGTTAGACTATAACAACAAAAATTCATTACGTTAATCTATGAAATGTTTTCCATATTTCATTACTCTTAATACATATCTTTATTTCTTAATAAATATCTTATCTCCAATTAGACCATGAGATTTGTGGAAACATCAGAACAAAAACTCAGTCTGAGGCATGGTTTTGCTTGCAGATAAAACATCTGTTCAACACATTTAAATTACATAGTATTCAGCCATTAGAAAAGCTCATCTATAAAGAAATATCTCAATTCTTTGGATTAATTTGTAATTCTGCAAATGAGAAAGTCCTTAGCATGTATAGATCTCCTTTCTTTCCATGTTATAATATTATAAAAATGAGAAAGTACCTAGCATGTATAAATCTACTTTCTTTCCATACTATAATATTATGCAAATGAGAAAGTACCTCACATGTATAAATCTCCTTTCTTTCCCTGTTATAATATTATACAAATAAGAAAATACCTAACATGTATAGATCTCCTTTCTTTCCAATAATATTATGCCACCTCAATACTGTCACCTCATGTAGAAGCCCATTGTCACCAAATTTATATTACTCAAGTTTATATTACTCAAGTGATAGTGATAATTATGGATATCCAAGCGACTGACTTCCTTACTTAACTGTTAGACCATAACTATAACTACCAGAATTCATTACTATTGCCATGCTAGGCAAAATGTTTCTCGTGCTTCATTCCCCTTAATACATATCAAAAGAAAAGAAAACTATGCACAAGATTTTAATCATGCTTATTGGGCATCGAAAACAATATACTAAAGAGAGAAATCCCAGAATAAGACTTCTTCTTCCTCCTCAGAGATTAATACCTGTATGTCCATGTGTGAATATATATCAAAATCTATATTCACAAGCGAACTTGCAATTAATAGCTGTTTGTCGATTACCGTGTTTGTACTCGTTGCTAGATCAAAATCTATATCCATAAGTGGGCTGGCAGAGTCCACAATAAGCTGACCTTCATTAATCTCACTCATTTGCAGGGCAGCAGCTGAGCCATGGAGCCTTTTCACATAATTTGGAGGCATTAGTTCATCAGATAATATGGAGCCACCAAATTGTCCCGTTGGATTAAAATTCGCAGCCATGCATGCAGAATATTCATCGGTTCCATTATCTTGGCCACCTTTGCTGATTATACCACCTGGGTTTCTGCTCTGTGCAAACGATTGACGAAATATTAAACTAATTTTTGTTGCTGCTGCTGTTGCAGCAACTTTAATGTCGTGGGGCGCAGAGGTAGGAGGTCGAGGCAGGTACTGAATCAAATGGGGAAAATTGAGAACAGCAGAGTGGCCTCTCAGAGCAAAAGCTGCTACATCATGCGCAGTAGCTGCCATTTCTGGGGTAGAGAAAGAGCCGAGCCAGATCCGTGACCGCTTTCCGGGCTCTCTAATTTCAGACACCCAACTCCCCCACTTTCGCTTTCTCACGCCAATGTACGACCGAGAGCTTGCACCTGATTTCTTGTTCCGCCGTGCCTTTGGCTTGCTATTTCTACTGCTGCAATCTGGTATAACTTGCAACATGATGTTTAAACTCAAACCCTATTTCAGTCAAATCCAGAATAGAATCATGAAAATAACTGAAACACTCTATGTCCATAAAAATACTTTCACCATCGATTTTTTGGTTCCGAAGCTCTGCAACTTTTTGGCAGGCAGCTGAATTAAAAGAGCAGACCATCTCCATATAGTTGGAGCCTATTCCATCATATCTGAATATACCAAATATCCATTTCGTCTCCCATGATGCAATTCCGCGTTTATGGATAGACTTATTTTTCATACTTTCGTTGGGTGTTGCGTGATGTGATTCCGCGTGGGTCGTTGGTAATTTCAACTTCAACGCTATGCCATTGTTCTTTTCATTATATTGCTACGTGTCGCATAATGTGATTCCGCGTGGGGGGGTTTTTATCTTCAACCCTATGTCATTATTGAACAGTCGATAATATCTCAAATAATTGATTCACAACTGAATTCTTCAATTATTTTAATATTGTTTTTTTATGTTATCATGAATTTGTTAAAAGTTTCAGCGTGCTTAATATTGTTGATGAGATTAATATTAGTATTTTGTTTATTAAGAGAATGTGGAGTGATATAAAGACGGCAGAAAAAAATAGGTTGGTTAATTTTTTATTAATAAGTAAAAATTATTTATTTTAAAATAATATTATTATTATTCAATTTTAAGGTTATAGTCAAGTTAGATATTAAATTGGTGTATGAGATTTTTTTGTTTGTGGGACAAGGGACCTACTTTCACTCAAAGATTTGACTATTAAGTCTAAAAAACAAAAAAACATATATACTTTATCTCTCTAATTTAGAACCTAACCTCCTAAGAAAAAACACATGCTCTTAATTATTAGGCTCACTCAAACTGTATTTAAAAATTAAAAAAATTATGAAAATAGATTTTGAATTATAATTAAAATATTTTATAAAAATATAAAAAGTATTTTTAATTTCACTAATTTAAAGATAAATTTTTGAAACTTTTATTTTATTTTTATGTTTTAAATATGATAAAGTAAGGCATGGGTTTTAGAAAGATTGTGTGTTGCTAAGGCTATGCTAGATAGATGTTAAGTTACTCATCAAATTCTCTATTAACTTTTTATTCACTTGGTATTTTGGAAATAACTATGATGTAATGTAATGTCACTAACATAATTATGATGTAGGATTATTAATGTGGAATTAAAAAAATAATATTATAAAAAAAAAAAAATTTAATAAATAATTATTATCCAATAATATATAATAATTATATGAATATATTGATTAAACTTTTTTGTTAAAGCTTATTTACTATTGTTAAGAGTCTTTGCTATTGAAATGTTATAAGTTTAATTTTATCAATGCCCTTTGGTAAAGACAATTAAACTTTTTTTTTAAAATTAAGGAATTTTAAAATGCCTTTTCTATTAAACTTAGAAAAAAAAGTTTTAGTAACTTAACAATCAACATCTTAACCATCACCAACATTGAAATCTACAAACCATATGGAAAATAAATAAAAATTTCATCGAATTTTAACAATCCCCAACCTTTGGAATATAAAAACCATATGGAAAATAGATAAAAATTCCATCAAATTTTATAAAGCACTTTTTCTTTGTTTTAAATAACATTAAGAATTTTTGGTTTTAAATAACATTAAAAATATAAATTTAACATTACATTTTTATAAAGGTTAGTGTAGTTCTATGATTTACAATTTTAAGTAGTTCTACTTTGAAACTTCCAATAACATAATATCGATATGTGTTATGTCAAATTAATTAGGTATGATAATCCCAAAGAAAACAAAGGTTAGAGATTGCAAGTTTTCTTAGAATTAGTTTAACTAATTATTTTAAATTAAATCTATTATGCAAGGGGAAATTGGGAGAGTCTTATTAAATTCATTATAATGATGGATAATGAAAAGTATGGAAATTAGGAAAAAAAAATTAAGAGAGTAATTTTATTTATTTCTAATTTTTAAGGATTTATTTTTTAAATAGTGAAAAGATTTATTGAAATTTAGTTATAAAATTAATAGGACAGATAATTATTACTCGATGTTATTCACAAATGTATGTTTAATAAAAAAGGATAATTATTATTAGTTGTTATTCACAAATGTATGTTGACTCATCATTATTATTCAAGGAAAACCACTACCCCTATAATTATCTATTTCTTGTCCATAAAGGGGTAGGATTTCCCTCGTACTACATGTTGTGATACATCTAGTAAAATTTTATTTTTAAGACTTTTATATTGGACATGGGACTAAAAAGTGAGGTGGTATAAGTAATATGTTATGCCAATGTAAATATTTATTTTGATTAATAAAAAACTAAAGTTGTTTTTGTGTATTATTATTCTCGGAACTATATGAAAGGCTATCATGTAAGGGATTAGACTCCTAACATACAAGAAACTTGTTGCAATCAATTATGCCCAAGATGGGGGAAGGAACAAAAAGAAAAATCCTCTATATTTGTCAAACAATTGAACTATTGACTTAAGCAAGCCCCCAAAAGAACACATGACTGGAAATAAATGTAATGGGTGGAAGTTGTTTCAAGAGGACTAGAGTCAATGATAGAAGCGAGATTAAATAAAAGGCTAGTGGGATAGAAAGACTGGACCAAAACCAAGAATTGGCAAGACACTGTTAGAGATTAAGGAGGAAGAAATCCTAAGTTGTGTACCTTGAAGGAAGGAGTAGATCTCACGATGAACTTCTGAGAAACATAGTTTACAGTTGGGAGGAGCATGGTAGTCTTTAATCTATTTTTAGGAAATTCTTATATAATTATATGAACATCAAATAAAATTTGAGTTAAATATATTACGTTGGTAGTTCAAAGTTATGGAAGGAATTATGATTTCCTTATGGTATGTGTTTCTTTGTGTGTATTTAAGTATGTGAATGGTTAAAATTTTATTAATGTCTCTATGAGTAGAACATGTATGTGTGTGTGTTTGTTGCAAGAAGGCTAATGGGTAAATGAGAGAGGGTTTATAAATTCTAAGAAGTTATGTGTTTGAAAAGTTGGGGAAAAGAAACCCTAACCAAGTATCAACCTTCACATTCACTATACAATTGAATTTGAAAAGAAAATAAAAACAAGAATGATTAATTAAAGTAGTGGTTTACCTAGCTTATAGCAATGGAAGATAGAAAATATCTAGGAAATTCGTATTATATAGTAACATTCTAATTGTATAAATATTGAGTTCATTCGTAGGTTGCAAGAAAAAAAGATAAATTATAAAAAATTTGAATAGAAGTAAAGTTTTATTACCCCGGTTAGCATATTGTAGGCCAAGGTCAAGGAAGGGAAAACCATGCCACCAGTGTATAGAATTTATGAATAATATCCATCTCATTATGAATAAAGGAAGGAAGTTGGTAGACATTAGTTTAATATGTAATTTTTTTAATGTTATTGATCCGTAAATTGTCATGGATATTTCACTCGAAAGTTCATCACAACAGGTCTGATAATATTATATTAAAAATCTGAGATTTTTCACTATTATAGTTTTATTAAACTTTAATACATGTATATTTAACTGTAATTAGTGCATGCATGTGAATATAAATTAAGAAGAAAAGTAGAGAACGAAAAAATAATCTCACACACACATAAGACACAAGATATGCTCTCTGGGAAACCCTTTCGGGAGAAAACCCAACTGGAAGGTGAGGCTTCTTTGCTCTCTTTCTCTCTCTAGAAATATGGTTGCAGTTACAAAGAAGTAATTTTTGTGGCCCGTGGGCTGCTACAGTCCACAGATCCTCTTTGTGTGCTCTACCTCCTATCTCTCTTGGCTAGATTTTCTCAGCTATGGAAAAAAATTCTCTCGAAAGAATGGAATCCCTCTTCCTCCTAGTGGCCCGATTATAACACAACCCAATAGCCTATTAGTGGTTAATTTTGACTACATCAACTCTTAACTAGAGTTACAAAATAGACTCTTCTAGAGTATTTCACATCAAAAACACATGGATAGCCCCTTTTCCATGAATAATGGGGGTTGGCGCGACATCATCCCGAACTATAGGTGTGAAAACATGAAGGCCAACCTCTCGGTAGCATAACTTTTGCATACGAACTCTGATTGACGTGATTCTTGCACCGTTGGAAATATCTATGTGTGTAGAATAGAATGAAAAGTTGCACCAGAAAGAAAAAAACTTTTAACCGCAAAAACAATCGTTTGAAGCCTCAAAACACTTCTAGAAGGTTTCAGACCCCATTTTGCCAAACTGGGTCCCACAAGTAAAAACGGTCCTATGAGTTGTTTCCTCCACTTTTTCCACTCCAAATGCATCAATATGGATGAAATATAATATAATGATCCAATATGGATCAGTTATGTAGGTATGTAGTAATCTATGGAGTCCTTTAGAGACTCTACAAGTCGACTCTTATTAATAGTCTAGTTAATACTAGGTAGGGTAGATGCACGCTTTTTTTGTGAACAAGATTGGAACTTTTATGATGAATAATTGTCTCTCATTGAAAGGGAGTTGATTTGTTTCCAATTATATCATTATAAATCTACTTATTTCTTTAAAAAAAAATAGGGTTTAATATATTAATTTTAGGGTTTTTAACCTTAGGGTTTATAATATCAAACTTAGAGGGTTTATATTATTGTGTTTTATGATGTCAAGGTTTATAATATTCAGTGTAATATTATGGTTTAAGATCGTGATGCTAGAATGGTTATGAAATGTGTCTAGTGTCACATTATCTTAATGTGATAATAAATTTCACAATGATTGTCTCAATGTTACATTACATTGAAATTTATTCACATTCACAATGCGACATTAAAAAATTAGGGTTTAATGTTAGGGATTTTAATACTGGGATTATAATATTTGGGTTTATAATATTGTGTTTAGTATTGACTTTATAATAATAGAGTTTAATAATGGGTTTATAATGTTGAAATTTTTAATATTGGGTTTATAATATTGCATTTAGTATTAGGCTTTGAAATGTTGTGTTTTTAATATTGGAGTTTATAATATTGAGTGTAATCGATTTTACATTACAATTTATTCATTGTTGCAATGTGATTTTACAAAATTGATGTTTAATATTAGGGTTTATAATATTGGGTTTATAATGTTTTGTTTAGTATCATGGTTTGAAATGTTTTTCTTTTAATATTGGGGTTTATAATATTGGGTTTAATATTACAGTTTAATATTTAGTTTTATAATATTAGGATTTATAATATTAATGCAAGAGTTTATAATATTGATCTTGGCATTTATAATATTAATCCTATGGTTTATAATATTTATGGTAGGGTTTATAATATTAATCCTAGGAACTATAATATTAATATTAGAGTTTATAATGTTCATTTTTATAATGGTAGGGTTTATAATATTTGGTTTAATATTATGACGTTGGAAGGGTACAAAAATATATCTAACATCAGAGTGTGACAATTATCACCACAATGTGACAAGCAGTGGGACAATCATTGTCACACTAATACATTACATACAATTTATTCAATGTCGCATTGTGACATTAAATAAATTAGGCTTTATATTCTCCTTTATAATATTGGTTTTAGAGTTTATGGTTTATACTCTAAAGGTTTATAATCATACGTTTTATAGTATTAATCATAGGGTTTATAATCTCTTAGGTTTATAATATTGATTATAGAGTTTAATATTATTCTCTTTGGTTTATTATCACTTGAGTTTATTAATCACTTGGTTTTATAACATTATTAGTCTTTTGGGTTTATTAATCAAAATACAATTTATAATATTAATCCTAGGGTTTAATATTAATCCCTTTGGTTTATAATCCCTTGAGTTTAAAATATTAATTTTAGTGTTTAATATTAATCTTTTCGGTTTAATGATCCATCATACTTATAATATTAATAATCTCTTCTGTTTATTAATCCCTTGGGTTTTTAATTTTAATCTTTGGGTTTATTATTCTCTTAGGTTTATAATATTAGTAATCCCTTGGTTTTATTAATCCCTTGTCATATAATATTAATAATCCATTGGGTTTATTAATCCCAAGGGTCCATAATATTAATCCTTTGGGTCGATTAATCTCTTGGGTTTCCAAAATTAATAATCACTTAGGTTTACCAATGTTTTGGGTTTATAATATTAATTACAAAGGTTTATAATAATAAGACCCTTGGGTTTATAATATTAATTACAAAGGTTTATAATAATAAGAATCCCTTGGGTTTATAATATTAATCCCAATGATTTATAATAATAATAATCCCTTGAGTTTATAATATTAACTTTAAAGGTTTATAATATTAATCCTTGAGTTTTATGATATTAATCTCTTCAGTCTTTAATATTAATGTCTTGGGTTTATTATATTAATCCCTCGAGTTGATTAATCCCTTGGTTTATAATATTAATCCCTTGAGCGTATAACATTAAAAGTCCCTTGGGTTTATTAATTTTTTGGTTTTATAATATTAATGTTAAGGGTTTGTAATGTTAATCCTTTGGGTTTATTATTTTAGTATAGTTTGTTATTATTATTATTTATTATTGCACCTACTAAAAATGTAAACACTTAAACACATAAACATGTAAACATAAATATGTTTAACATTTAACATTTTTAATCTAATTATTATTATGTATAAACACAATATAAATTTAAAATATAAAGAGGATTACTAACACTCAAAAAAAATGTATGGTAAATAAATAAAAATATAAATAAACGGGAGGTATGGTAAATAAATAATACTTATTTTTATACTTACTCTAGAGGTATGGTAAATAAATAAAACCTATTTTTATATATTCCATAAACCTCTTTATATTTAAGAAAAATAAAAAAGGAGGTTTTATTTAGGTGAAGCCTATGGGAAAAATATCATTTTAATATCATGGATTAAATACCATAGGGCAAATACCATATTTATAAAAAAAGGTATGGTAAATAAATAAATATAAAAGAAGTATAAAGAGGTATGGTATCAAAAAAATATATATATCAAATAGGATTAGAAATTACCATGGTAAATAAAAGAGGTATAGTAAATATATAAAATATAAATAAACTAGAGGTATGGTAAATAAATAAAACCTCTTTTTATATTTACTCCATAATCCCCTTTATATTTAGGAACATTAAAAAAGGAGGTTTTATTTAGGTGAAACCTATGAACCAAATACCATGGGCGAAATTATTATTAATACCATGTAAAAAAAATTATTATTAACCCTAATATTAATAATAATATTAATATTAATATTAATATATTATTATTATTATTTCTAATACTCATATTAATATATTATAATATTAATATTATTATATTAATACAATATTAAATTTGTTATATTAAATTGAAGGAGAGGGGAGAGAAGGAATGAAGAGAGAGAGAGAGAGGGAGAGAAGTGAGGGAGGTAGAGAAGGTTAAGAGAGGGAGAGGGAGACACAAAGATGGAAGGGGAAGAGAGAGAATGAGAGAGTGAGGCATATTGCTAGAGGATTGAACAGTAGAGAGAGAGAGAGAGAATGAGATAGTGAGGCATATTGCTAGAGGATTGAACAGTAGAGAGAGAGAGAGAGAGAAAGGGAAGTAGGAGAGAAAGGTAGAGAGAGGAAGGACAAAAGAGAGGACTTAGAGAGAGAGGAGGAGAGAGGGAGGGATAGAGATGGAGTTGGAGGGGGAAAGAAGAAAGACATAAAGAGTAAGAAGTGGAGAGAGAGAGAGAGAGAGAGAGAGGAAGTTACAAGCGAGAGATAGTGAGAGAGTGTGTATGTTTAGGGGTGAGATAAAGAGACAAATAAGGAGAGAAAGAGAGAGGAAGAGAGAGGGAAGGAAATAGTAACATAGGAGGAGGGAGAGAGATAGATAGAGAGTGTGATGGAGGAAGCGAGAGGATTGGAGGGAAAAGAAAGAGAGAGAGAAAGAGGATTTGAGGGAAAATAGAGAGAGAGATAGAGAGAGAGGTAGGAGAGAAAGGGAGAGAGAGGGAGGATGAGAGAGAGAAGAAGAGTGATGGGGGAAGCGAGAGGATTGGAGGGAAAAGAAAGAGAGAGAGAAAGAGGATTGGAGGGAAAATAGAGAGAGAGAGAGAGAGAGAGAGAGAGAGAGAGAGAGAGATGGGGAAGAGAGAGGGAGGTAGGAGAGAAAGGATGAGAGAGAGAAGGAGAGTGATGGGAGAGGAGAGAGGATTCGAGAGAGAGAGAGAGAGAGAGAGAGAGATGGGGGAATAGAGATGGAGGTACGAGACAAAGGGAAAGGGAGGGAGGGAGGAGGAAATAGGGATGGATAGAGAGATGGATTTGGAGGGAGGAAGAGGGAGGGAATAAGAAATACATAGAGAGTGAAAAGTGGAGAGAGAGAGAGGGAGTGACTCGGGAGAGATGGAGAGAGAGTGTGTATGTTTGGGGGTGAGAGAAAGAGATAAAGAAGGAGATATGGAGAGAAGGGGAGAGGAGAAAGGGAGGGTTATAGTAACAGAGTTGGAGCTTGAAAAGAGAAAGAGATGGGAGAGAAAGGGAGAGAGTGGAAGGAAGAGAGAGGATGTGAGAGAGTGGAGAGAGGGAGGGAAAGAGAGATGAAGTTGGAGTGGGAGAGAGAGGGATGTAAGAAGAAATACATAGAGAGAGAAAGGTGGAGAGAGAGAGAGGGAGTGATAAGGAAGATGGAGAGACAGGGATATAGGAAAATAGGAGGAAAGTGTGAGAAGCGAGGGAAAGGGAGATAAGGGAAAGAGAGAGAGAGCGAAGAATGAGGGATAGATACATAGATTGGACAAAGATAGTGTATGTTTTTGGGGTGATATAGAGAGACAAAGGGAGATAGAGATATTGATGGAAAGTTTGCACCTCGAGAATTTTGATCTCTCTTGAAGCTTGATAGACCAAAGTTAAGATACATCTATGATAGTTATAGTATAGTTAATATTATTAATATTCTAAAATATTTATAATTATATTAATAAATATATATTAATCATTAAAAGAAATATTATTAATAATAATAAAATGTTATTATTATATTATATGTTAATTATGTTATAATTTAAAACATGTGTTAATAATATTATTAGTAATATAAATATATATGTGTTGGGTCGTTATAATTTATATAATTATTAATAACTATAAATAGTCAATTTTTAATAGATATTTTTATTTTATACATTATATCTAATAATTAATTATTGATATGGCTAATATATGTCTAATCATACACATAGGTTTCATATGCATTTATGGCATATATATTATTGAAGCGAGATAACAAAATGAATCATCTTTTAGACAATCAATTATTTTATTTTTTTTCTTTTTTACTAATAATAATAATAATAAAAATAAAAATATATATATATTTTTAAAATATTTTAACTTTATTTTATTCAAATTTAATTTAAATTAATTAGATATTGTTTTATTAGGTAATGATTACCAATATGTACCAACTAACTCGATTTAACATATTATCCTTCAACTCTAAAGCCTTAATGGCCACTCAAGAAGACACAACCTTGAATTCCGTAGTATCTCCCACAAACCATGTCCTCAGTACCTTTTTGGTGATATGCTCATCCTACGTAAGTGGCAAACGGTTGATGTGATTGTCGGCAACAAATTAAAACAAATATTTTATACGAAGAACAAACAAATATTATAAAACAAATACTATCAGTAAGAACAAACTTTTGATGGTACGAAACTCAACGAAGCTTCCTCGCACATTCCTCGAAAGCGAAGGTTAATATTTTTTAATCACCATTGCTAACTAATTTACCACTGTCCAATTCAGATATTAAAAAAAATGAAAAATATGAAAGTACACCTTGATTTCGAGATCGGAAAGTGCGCATATCCATATTTTAAACTCATATTTAAAATTACATGAATAATTTTTTAATTTTTTATGTTGTTATTAATAATTGTTAAAATATAACAACAAAATGTAAATAAGTAATTTTGGACAAATTTATTTATTACCTATTGATTAGTTGTCTAACGAAATGTAGTTGGAATAACAAATAAGATGGCCCGAGAGGTTTATAAAGAATGGAGAATCAAAATGATTTTCCATTCTTTACAAGCCTCTCGGACCATCTTATTTAACCTGGACTTATTTGATTCTCCATTCTTTACAAGCCTCTCGAGTCATCTTATTTAACCTGGACTTATTTCATTATTCCAACTACATTTTGTTATACAACCAATCAATAGGTAATAAGTAAATTTGCCCAGAATTACTTATTTACATTTTGTTGTCATATTTTAACAAACTCCACCTTGAGAACAATTTTCCTAATCCCTTGCCCATGCCCATTCATCATCTTTTCTGCAAGCCGAGAGAAGCGAGACACCATCTCAGCTTCTCTACTGTAACTGGCTTCGTGAATATATCTACATGATTTTTCTGTGTGCGGACCTTCTTGAGAACTACTTTGCCGCCTTTGATTACATGTCTCACAAAGTGATACCTTACATCGATGTGCTTGTTCTTGCTGTGATAGGCTGGATTTGTAGCCAAATGAATAGCGCTCTGACCGTCACAAAACACATTCACTTTCTCCTGCGCCCTTCCAATCTCATCAAGTAGAGCTCTTAACCAGATTCCCTCTTTACAGGCATCTGAAGCAGCTATATACTTTTCTTCAGTAGTGGACAAAGCAACTGTCTCTTGAAGCTTTGACATCCAGCTGATTACTCCACCTGCAAGAGTAAAAACATAACTTGTAGTAGACCTCCTTTTGTCCAAATCACCTGCATAATCAGCATCCACATATCTGCAGACTGAACCTTCACGACCATCAAAGCTGATGCAATGGTCACTTGTGCCTCTCAAATACCGAAACACCCATTTCACTGCTCGCCAATGTTCTTACCCTGGATTTGCCATGAACCTGCTGACAACTCCAACTGCATGTGAAATGTCAGGTCTTGTAGATACCATCGCATATATTAAGTTGCCTACCGCATTTGCATATGGTACACGAGACATATACTTATTTTCTTCATTAGTTCTAGGACTTAAATCCGAAGAAAGCTTAAAATGGGAAGCTAATGGAACATTAACAGGTTTCACATTGTTCATACCGAACTTTTCAAGTACTTTCTCCACATACTTCTGTTGTGATAACCAAAGCTAACCATTTTTCCTATCTCTGTGTATCTCCATGCCCAAGATATGTTTTTCCACTCCAAGGTCCTTCATTTCAAACGTCTTAGAGAGCTGAGCCTTTAACCTGTTGATTTCTTCCCTGCTTTTGCTTGCAATAAGCATATCATCAACATACAACACTAGGATAATGAATATGCCATTGAAACTTTTGAAGTATATACAATGATCATACTCACTTCTGATAAAATTCTGGCTTACCATGAAGGAATCAAACTTCTTGTACCATTGCCTGGGTGACTGCCTCATGCCATACAATGATTTCCTGAGCTTGCGAACTAATCTTCTGTTGCGACCTTGTACAAAACCTTCTGGCTGATCCATATATATCTCTTCATCCAAATCACCATGAAGAAAGGTCGTTTTAACATCTAACTGTTCTAACTCAAGGTCAAGTAAAGCAGTTAGTGCTAACACAGTACGAATAGAAACAAGTTTAACTACTGGTGAAAATATCTCATGAAAGTCAATACCTTCAATCTGAGAATACCCTTTTGCAACCAATCTCACCTTATACCTCTCGATACTTCCATCAACTTTCCTTTTCAACTTGAAGACCCATTTGCACCCAATAACACTTCTCCCTTCAGGAAGTTCTACAAGATCCCAGGTATTGTTCTTGGCTAAGGAGTCCATTTCTTCTTCCGTAGCCTTTTTCCATATCTTGCTATATGCATCATCTACTGCTTCTTGATAACAAGAAGGTTCCCCATCTTTAGTAATCAAATCAAAAGACGAAGCAGAATCTTCATACCTTTTAGTTGTTTTTCTTTCCCTTGTAGACCTTCGAAGAGTGACTAGTTGCTGAATTGATTCTGGAATTTCTCCAGTTTCCTTTGTTTCTCCACCTTTTTCATCAGAACTATCTCCTTCCTTTCGACTTTCTGGAAAAGGTTTAGTCTCCAAATGAATCCGATGACTTGGCGATACCTGCTCCTATTCAACTTTTTCAACATCTAATTTTAAAAGAGAAGATTCATCAAATGTTACATCTCTACTAATTACTATCTTCCGTGAAGCAGGATCCCACAACCTATATCCCTTCACCACATAATCATATCCAACAAAGACACAACATTTCCATTTTGGATCTAACTTTAAACGCTGATTTCTAGGAATAAGAGCATAGGAATCACAACAAAAAATCTTCAAATGCGAATAATCACAAGACTGACCCGACCAAAATTCTTTAGGAATTTTACAGTTTATTGCAACTGAAGGTGATATGTTAACTAAATAACAAGCAGTGGATACTGCTTCTGCCCACAACTCCTTTTGCAAGTTAGCATTACTGATCATGCTTTTGTCTCTTTCCATAAGAGTCTGATTCATCCGTTCAGCAATGCCATTTTGCTGAGGGGCATAAACAAAAGTTTTATATCTAACAATCCCTTCATCCTTACAAAATTGTTCAAATTCTAAAGACGTAAATTCACCGCCATTGTCAGTTCTTAAACGTTTAATTGATTTTCCTGTTTTCTTTTCCACCATTGTTTTAAATTGTTTAAACACATTAAATACATCAGCTTTCTTTTTCAACTTATAGACCCAAAATTTTCGGGAGAAATCATCAATAAACATTAACAAATATAATGTACCTCCATAAGACACAGTAGGAGATGGTCCCCACAGATCAGAATGAATGTAGTCCAAAATCTGCTTACTATTATGATTTCCAGCTTGCCATCAGAATCGAAGGAGGATTACGCTAGCATTCAAACACGTTCAAACCAACCGCTGTTGTCTGTGGGAGGAGTCTGTGTGGTGTCCATCCACAGAGTTTCGAAGAAGCTGTCGAGGAGCCGTCGAGGGAGATTTTTAACCGCCGTCATTCCATTGTGAGAGAAGTATGAACCTACGCCGTTGAGGCTATTGAAGAGCCGTCAAACCATCCGCTGAAAAGACTATGGAGTGGGCTAAAGACGTCGAGGCTGAAGCCAACCATTGCCCATTTGCATTGAATCCGCAAGAAGCCAGCCATTGCCGCCTTAAGTCATTGCACCTACTGCCTTGTCTGGAGAAACAAGGCTGTCGAGGGTTTAAGTGTCTCGAGAAAGGAGGGACGTTGTCATCCACAGCAAGAAGAAAATATGGAATTCGAGGAGTTTGCAGAGGATTTGCTCAAGTTTGTATATGCTGGCTGCTTATCGAAATTGAGTGGAGGCTGACTGCCTGAAAGGTATTTTTCTTGAAGGGTTTTGTGATCTATGACCTTTTTTAAAAATATTTTTTTTAAGACATAACAGATTGATAAGAGAGAAAACTACATTGTGAAAAAGGGTTTGAACAGTAAATATCTCAAAAGGTTTTTTCTAGAATTTTTTTTTTTAAATAAGAAGGGAAGTCGAATTTTGAAAGGAATTCTGAAGATTATAAAAAAACCCTAGCTCAAAAAAAGGGGAAACAATAAAATTTGTTTGAAACCCTAGTTGAAAATTTAAGAGAGAAAGCAAAATATGAAACCCTTGAAACCCTAGCAGAAGAGGAGAAAAGTTTTTAATTTGTAGAAGAAGGGAAATCTGAAACCCTAGGAGGGAGAAATGGAAAAAATGACAAACGCAAAATTTGAGGTGGATAAATTCACCGGGAAAAATATTTTTTCTTTGTGGAAACTAAAGGTTAGGGATTTTCTGGTGCAACAAGGGTTACATAAAGCATTAGACGGGGTAAATAAAAAACTATCAAGAATGACAAATTCAGACTAGGAGGACTTGGATGCCCAAGCTCTCAAAACCGTTCGGTTATGTTTGGCAGATGAAGTACTTTTCAATATTGTTGGAGAGAGTACAACTACAGGGTTTTGGAAAAAATTGGAAACCTTGTATATGAAAAAATCTTTGACAAACATAATCTATTTAAAAAGACAACTCTACAGTCTTCGGATGAAGGAGGGTATGAAAATTGTAGGTCACTTAAATGTTTTTAATACGCTTATTTGCCAGTTGTCTGATATGGAAGTAAAAATGGAGGAAGAAGACAAGGCAATAACCTTGTTGTGTTCCCTGCCCGAGTCATGGGATCACTTCGTGACCTCAATCAGTTTGAGCACTGTCGATTCATAAAAAATTGAATCTTTTATGGGTGCTCTCTTATCTAAAGAGGTATGAAGGAAATCTAGCATTGAGACATCTGCACCCGAAGCCATGGTAGCCAGAGGTCGGTCAAAGGAAAGGGGGGAGAAAACAAGAGGTTCTTCCAGATCGAAGTCAAAGGGCAGCAAGAAGTGTAAAGCCAAGTGCTGGTACTGCAATAAAGTCGGACACCTCAAGAAATATTGTTAGAAACGGAAGGAGTCGGAGAACCATAACAAGGAAGCAAATCAGGTTGATTCAGGTATGGTTGATGAGGTTTTAATTGCTGAAGCTTTCCTTGTCTGTAATGTCTCTCAAGATGCTGATAACTGGCTATTAGACTCTGGTGCTTCTCATCATATGAGTCCGCACCGAAGTTGGTTTAGTTCATATGAAACTGCAAATGGTAGTTCTGTATTCATGGGAAATAATGCATCTTGTCAGACTGTTGGGATTGGTAATGTAAAAATTAAAATGTATGATGATATAGTTAAAACATTATCTAATGTTAGGCATGTACTTTATCTAAAGAAAAACTTGATTTCCTTGGGAGTTTTGGATTCGAGTGGTTATAAATTTACAGGTCAGAATGGAGTGTTGAGAGTCTCAAAAGGAGCCTTGGTTGTGATGAAGGCTGAAAAGGTCGGAAATCTGTACAAACTCAAAGGAAGCACTCAATTTAGTGAGGCAGCGATTGTATCAAAGAAAGCAAAAGAAGGTTCTCGTCTATGGCATCAGCGGTTGGGTCACATGAGCGAGAAAGGTCTTCAGGTACTGATGAACCACAAGTTGCTTCCTGATTTGAAATCCTTGAAGTTGGATTTTTGTAAATATTGCGTGTTTGGTAAACAATGTAAACAAGGTTTTACCACATAAATTCTGTGTATTTACTTATGTGTGTTTATCCTTTAGTTTTGTAATTCAGTTATGAATTGTATTTCTTTGTCATTTAATGTTTCCCGATTCTTTATCATTTAATGTTTCCCACAGATGGTGTCTCGCTTCTCTCGGCTTGCAGAAAAGATGATGAATGGGCATGGGCAAGGGATTAGGAAAATTGTTGTCAAGGTGGAGTTTGTTAAAATATGACAACAAAATGTAAATAAGTAATTCTGGGAAAATTTACTTATTACCTATTGATTGGTTGTATAGCGAAATGTAGTTGGAATAACAAAATAAGTCCAGGTTAAATAAGATGGCCCGAGAGGCTTGTAAAGAATGGAGAATCAAAATGATTCTCCATTCTTTAGAAGCCTCTTGGGCCATCTTATTTAACCTGGAATTATTTGATTCTCCATTCTTTACAAGCCTCTCAGGCCATCTTATTTAATCTGGACTTATTTCGTTATTCCAACTACATTTCGTTATACAACTAATCAATAGGTAATAAGTAAATTTGCCCAGAATTACTTATTTACATTTTGTTGTCATATTTTAACAATAATTGATGACGATGATGATGACGGTTAACGTCCACTAAGACCAATTTTTGGTCTATCGGACCTAAAGAAAATAGTTATTTAATTTGATTTAAGATTTTATTCCTATGCTCAAAACTCTTGGAGAGAAGCCTCTCGAGATTACTATAATTTTGACATCTTAAAAGGCTAGGAAGGTCAGTATTGCAACAAAGATTACGAAATTAAGCTCTAATGTGGTTCTACGCGGAGCACTCTAAGAGGAAGTGATTTCCATCCTCGATGTTCATATTCTCACAGAGATGGCAGATCCTTTCCATCCATGGTGTTTTAGGAACTATCCAACGACCTGTTTCACTATGGAGGTCATGAGAGTTCGTTCTAACCTTGGCTATATTAATTTTCTTCTTTGAGCTAGTTAAAATAGAGAGATACTTTTGATCTTCTAAGGTGGGGTTGATGACCTCCTTATAATATCTTAATTTTCTTTTAGCTACTAGATCTTTCTCACACCACATTTTTTCTTTGAACTTAGAAGTAACAATTTTTTTAATGTTATTAATGTTTTGCAATGCAACATTCTCGTCGATCTCCTAATGGTTTAACCAGGCCCTGGTGTCTTTATACCAACCTCGTTTAAGCCTTAGGTGATTTTGGCTGGAATTTAAAGCTATCTTAGGAAGTCTATGGTCTCCTATGCTATTGAGCTTGTGCTTGTACAATAGAAGCCTAGTCATAGCTAGGCTCTCGATAGGGGAAAGACCCACTTCTATAAGGAGAATAGGATAGGGTGTATTTCTTTTAATTTTAAGGTTATACCTTATAAAATGCTTCTGGATTTGCTCAATCTTTCTCCAGGATTCTCTAGAGATGCTACAACCCCAAACCTCACATCCATATAAGATAACAAGAGTGACTAAAGTTTCAAAGAGGAACTTCTTTCTATCCCACATTACGAGGTTTTTCGTTTTACAATTATTTTCAAGACCAAAATAAGCTTTCCACCCCCCATTAATCCTTTTCTGAATGATATAGTTCCAGTTGAGCTTGTGATGAATATCAATTCCTAGGTACTTGCAAGAAGACACTTCCTCCAAGTTACTATTGTCATACATAAAATTAGCGTAAGTGTCCTTCTTGGATTTGATAATCATAACTTTTGTTTTGTCAGTGTTAACAGACATACCCATGGTAGAGCAGAAATCCTTAAGAAGTCTAAGTTGCTTATCAAGATCAAATGGGCACCTTGCGAGAAGAGCAATATCGTCAGCATAGAGAAGAAGGATGATGACTATCCCAGCTAAGATCGTGCCAACACATCCTGCTTCCTCTAAACAACCTTCTAGCTTGTCGATGTAAATTCCAAATAGGGTAGGGGAGAGGGGGCAACCTTGTTTAACTCCGATATTACACTTAATATCTTTCGACCACCCCTCATTGCTCTTTAACTTGGAAATTACATTCTCGTATAGCCTTATAGCGGCTGCTCTTAGCTCAAAAGGAACATTTAGCTCTTCTAATCTATTCCATAGGTTATTTCTAGGAACTGTATCGAAAGCCTTTCTAAAGTCCACAAAGCAAAAGAAGAGATTCAATTTATCATTGCGGCATTCTTCTACAATGATCCTAAGCATAACGACGTGGTCCGTTGTTGAGTGCTGCCTTCTAAAAACCGCTTGGCCTTTAGCTTGCTTACCTTCACTTTCAAGCCAAATGCTCAACTTCTTTTCCAAAATAATACCATATAACTTGGCTAAGAGAGGGCTGATCATAATTGTTCGATAATTAGAGGGGTTATTTGTATCCCCACTTTTAAAAATAGGACCTCCAATTTTTAAGATTTCTGCCTAGTAACCTTCAATGTCTTTAGCTTTCCCATTTGCCAGGCGTTTAACCCAAAAATCAATGTCTTCTAATGAGAAAACTTCTTTCGTTGTGAGCAAGGTTTCAAAATCCCTAGCATTTGGAGATTCTTAAAGCCTTTTAAGATAGGAATTCCAGTCATGTAAAGCAATTTAATTATTATCTTTAGTTTTCCTAGTTATAATCTGCCTCTAGAATTTCTTTGGAGCCACCTTAGAGAGGTGTAAGAGATTCTCTTGTCTTTTATGAATATATTGCCTTTTTTTCCTTTTAGTTAGGGCTTTTTAGATTTTTATCTTGTTAATTTTGAGAGATTCATCAACAACTTCCTTAATTGCTCTCCTCGCACTTTTACAATCTTTGTCATACCATGGGTTGGTTTTGCTATTTCTTTTATTACTTGAGACTTCAATTGAGAACTTGTTAATAGAATATGAGAGGGTTGTAGTAAAATTATGATAGAGGTCATCTATGTTTTCTATATTAGATAAAGGAAGCAAATTAGTTTTAAATTCATTTAGAAAGAGATCGTTTTTATTTCTATCAAAGATTAAGTTCTTTTGACTATAAGGATTATCTTCTATGGGATCTCTATGCATGACAAAATTGAGAGTTATGAGTAAAGGCCTATGATCAGAGTCAGGCTCGTGGTCATCTAAGATGTCAAAATTTATTATTTCGTTGTATAAAGGGAGATCGGAAATAACATAGTCTACCACGCTGCTGCCAAGCCCATGGATGCAGGTCATCTGGCTAGAATTGGGCCACTTCTTTAGACCGTTGCAAATTATGAGATCCTGAGCACTACAGAGCTTGACTAGCTCCGACCCAAACAAATTATCCCCGAGGTCTTCAGAGCTCCTTTTGTACCAGCTAGCTAGAGTAAGGTCTTCGTCTAACCAAAGAGGATTGGGGTTGGAATGATTGCTTAGAAGAATAGCTTGGTTGCTTGAAGTTCGAGCATTAAAGTCACCCATTAAAAGGATATTACCTTCATTCCTTAGGCTAGAAATATCATTCTCTAAACCATTGTAAGGACTATTTTTATCTAGATTCTTTTTCTTATAGAAGTTAGAATTAATGGGGGGAAAATAACAGATTTCTATGTAGGTCTTTTTATCATTAATGTCAGTAATCTCAATCCAACTATATTGGTTGTAAGGGTCGTTTTTATAAATCCTAGCATGGGGGGAGATGTTCTTCTTAATGTAGCAAGCTATGCCCCCAATGCCTCTACTGGAGGATCGCTTGTTCCAGGTAGACCATAGTGCAAAGCCATCTATGTTAGGTACCTTAGATTCTTTGTGCTCCCAAGTTTCAACAAGCAATATAATATCAACATCATTTGAGATCCAACTTAGCTTGGGGCCTTTGTTCCATGGAAAGCCCCGACAGTTCCAAGAAAGAATTCGGAGTATGTTGAATTGCTATTTATTACTATATTTTTGGTTTCTATCTCGAATAAGGGCTTTTCTATTTCTGATTATTGCCCATTTTCCTTCCTTCCTAGCTTATTTTTCCTTTTGAACCTCCTTTCTTAATTCTGCTTGATCTTCTGGAATGAGATCTTCGTTTATAAATATTCTCGTTCCTTTTAGACTTGAGGTTTTACTAAGTATGTCATACTTATGGTCAATAGAGCTCACCTTTATTTGGATCAGCCTTCCTTTATTCTCAGTTAATTTCCCTAACCTTGTTGCTTCTGTGAGACACATGGTTTCAATTTGTAATCTATTATGTAATTTTTTCTAGGCTATGACTAAAGTATCCTCGTCTACCTCCTCTTTCAAACTGAATATTATAAGGTTCAAAGCTCTTTTATTATGCGCATGGTCTAATTCGATCAATTTTTTCATTTCATCTTTAATTAGTTTGATATCTAATTTACCTGCCCCACTATTTAGGGTGAGATTGTTTTTAAATTTTTCTTCTAGTTCTTTAATCATGTCCTTCATTTTAAGACTCCCTATATTATCAGCATCTCCTTGCTGGGATGTTTGGTTCATATCTTGGTTTTGTTTTTCTATGACCTACAACCTAGTTTCCATTGCCTCCATTTTATTCTCCAATAGTTCTATTTTATTTTCTATTTGTTTTTGGATCTTGTCTTCAAGAGATGTGAATTTGTTTTCCAGCATGGCTTCTAACTCGGTTTGTAGCTTGACTTCTCTTTCTTCTTTACGTTTCTCTAAAGACTCTATATACTCATAGAGGCTCTGTAGAGTAACTTTGCTAGGTCTACCTTTAGTAATCTTTGGTAGTTGTGGTGAATTATTCATACTTGAGAATATATGAGCAGATATGTATTAGAAAAAGATAAGGAAAGGGTACAAAACACGCAAACCGGATAGCAGACCAAGTGCCTTGTGTCCGGTAATCTTCTATCAGAAAAAAACACAAAGAGACCTGGCAATGGAGAAAATTCACCATTTTCAGATTTCACCATTGCCCAAGTATTAATCGTAAAATTCATCGCAAACTTATGATAATGAAAAATCACCTGCAGGGCCTTTCACCAATGTGACTCCAAGTATTAATCCAGAAAAATTCACCGCAGGATTTCACCGCCGACCCAAGTATTAATCCAGAAAATTCACTCCAGACCCAAGTATTAATCGAGAAACCCAAGTATTAATGGAAAAAATTCACCGTAAAATTTTCACCACAGACCCAAGTATTAATCTAGGATTCATCAAGTAGACCTAAGTATTTCACCGTTAATTTTATAGGTTTACATAAGAATAATAATTATTCATACTTGAGAATATATGAGCAAATATGTATTAGAAAAAGATAAGGAATGTGTGCACCTGAATATCAACAAACCAGACAATAGACCCAAGTAGTAATGGAGAAAATTCACCGCAAAAATTTTACTGCATAATTTCACCGCAGAGACCTAATTATATAGATTATAGAATAATATATGAGATTAAAATTATATATTATGAAAAGTGTATGATTTTAATTGGTGTATACTATTTTAAAATATATTGTTCTTTTTATAAATATTATTTTAAAATATATTATTCTTTTTATAAATATTATTTGGGTGGTAATAGTTTTTGTATTTAAAATAAATTTTAGATTGCTTTTTAGTTAATTATTAAATGATAAGACGTGAAATTAAAATTATATATTATTAAAAGTATATGATTTTAATTGGCCTATATAACATTAAAATATATTATTTTTTATAAACATTTTTTTAAGTTGAAATATTTTTTAAATTGAAAATAAAGTTTAGAATTATTTTAAATTAATTTAATTTCATCAGAGAAAAAATGATGATATGAACCTTTCAAATAGAAATTTGCACGTCAGTATTGCTATGGCCTCCACCAGAGTGGAAATCATCGTAAAATAACACCTAATAATGTTATCTTCACTAATAATTGACTACTCAATTATAATACATATTATATCATTTAAAAGAATTAATAGTAGTTATTTTGAATTTAAATTTAAATAAATATATTTATTTAAAATAGTTTTTATTAAATAATAAATTTAATAATTTTTATTTTTTAGATTATTTATTTAATAATTTTAACAAATTTTGTCATTATTTAAAAGAATAATAATCTAAATATAAATACTTATTAAATAAAAAGATTTATTTAAAATATTTTTAATTAAATAACAATAATAAAAATGATTAAAATTTTGAGGTGGAAAGGTATTTTTCTCTTGAAGTTTGAGGTGTGTAAACATTGTTAACTCTAGCCAATTAGAGAGTTTGATTTTCGTTCTCCTCTTAATTATGCAAGTTTGACAAGTAGTTGGTTTTCATTGCTACTTCAAAATTATTTTCACAAATTTCTCATTTGTCTCAAGTGCCTAGAATTTTCAACACCAGTAAGTTGTTCGTAGCCATAGCTTGACTGAAGCAACTATACTTTGTATGACAAAAATCGACCTGCCCACTGGTGCCCCTATTTAAGATTTAAAGGCTCAGAAGAAAACGTTAAAAACAGACACTGAATTAAAAAATTTCATTACAAACATTACTTGGCCTCGTTCCCTTAAACTTGATGGCACTTGTCATGAGGGATGCTCCAATTTTGAGAGGCAAGGGAGACAATAGCACAAAGAGAAACAAGAGAATGTCGATATAAATGAAATAATGTCTGCCAATGTTTGCCACAGTAAGGAGTTCAATGAATGAATTTCGTCACTGAATAAGTGTTTCTGAAATCATGATTGAAGAGAGTGTTCTCCAAGTTCCGATAAGTGAAAATATTTTGAAGTGTTTACTGGATTTCAAAAACTCATGCATGTTTATTTTTTTTCAAAAGGAGAAAAAAAATTGTTTTTTATATAATAAAACAATCCATATAACAAAGTTTGAACATATACAACAGATGATATAACCGATTTCATCAAGCAGAATCCTGATACAGTTACCAGTTTATAAAACAACATCTAAAAAAGAGATATAACTAACCCCAGAAATGCAAGATTGGGAAAGAGACAGTGACCCATCAACATTCTGGAGCATATAACAAAAAAGAGATATGAGAGCAAGCATAATAAAGAGGTATGCTTCCATCTAAAAAAAATGGATAGATCTTATGACAATCACAAAGTCGACTCGCTTGATGTGCCAGATAGAATGTACACAGAACAGGCTCGCTTGAAAGAGTGCTAGGTTACAGGCTCGCTTGAAAAATAATCCAAAAAACAATGCCACAAACACACAGATATGTGGACGACTCCCCAGATAGGAAGCCCCCAGGCTAATAAAGCCACGAAGCATATTATAAAGGATAAGAGTAAGAAGCCACCAGATTTGACTGCCGAAAATGTAGAACCAAAATGCAGCCAAAGGGCTGTTCCAGACCAGTTTTAGACAATTTATTAGCCCTCATGTTGAGTTGTCTATAAAAAATATTTTATTAGCCCTCATGTTGAGTTGTCTATAAACAATAATTTATTAGCCCTCATGTTGAGTTGTCTATAAACAATAATTTATCAGCCCTCATGTTTCAAATAATAATATATTTTATGGTTATACAAAATTGTTAGAGTCGAAAAAATGTTTAACCAAGGCGCAAAACCAAACATTCAAGAGGAACCTTACAAGTATAGAGCACTTTAATATACTTAGTAACTTTCTTGGGCAACCTAAAATGAGGAAAAATGAATTTCGAGACACTATTCGATTCATGTCTTTGTATTCCACTTTTCAAACCTTAAAAGGTTTTAAACCAATTTGATACACCCATCCTTTAATTCATTACAATTTACTCCACTTCCGAAACCTTTAATGTTTAATTAATATTTGGATTCAATTTAATACATCCAAATGAAGGTAGATTGACTCTTAGCATATTGTTGTTGATAGGATGGAAACCATGCACCTTCAATAACAAATCAATCAATCGATTGTAATCATAAGCAATTCATAATTCTTGAAATATAGATATAGGGTATATACTCATCATGTCATTCTTTAACCTTGACTTTTCCTATCGGCCTTTTTTGAACCTCAATACACCTTAGTGCAATTGTAGTACAAAATTTTCATCATCCTTTAATACGTGTACAATTCACATAGATGAAAGTGAGGTACTAGGGTAACCATGATTTCTCTAGATAATATCATGTTGTTTTTCATTTAGGGTTTCATTCAGGAAAAATAGTCTACCTTCTTCTCATTTTTTGAATTTAAACTTCAACTGCAACAGCACAAAGAAGGATAGCAGTAACGTTCTGTTTGTTTGCTTACATGCCATCACCTGCAAGTTAAGCCTTGCCATGCCGCCATCACTGCTCTCCATTCCTGCGATTAAACTTCTTCACCAACCAACATTAAAACTCCTCACCAACCAACGTTTTCTTTTACCGCCATCCTTTGAATTTTTGAATGTGCCAGGTCAACGGCAGCAACCAATCAGAGCTTCTCACGTAGTTTTGGAGCTGACGTCACAAGAAGCTTTTGGTATGCGATAATTTTATCAAATCGAGCTCAGTTTTTTATTTAGAATCTGAGGTCCCACCTCCAGATAATGGGAGGCCGATCATGTGGAAATGAAGCCCTACATCAGCAGGAGGAATTGGTACGCGATAAAGTTTACATTGGATTTTAATCTCCAGCTTGAAGTCTGCGATAAAGGTTTTGGACTTAGGTTTAAATTTTAATGTTTTTTTTTTTAAATATCGCATTGTATTTTTTTTTTTACAAGTCTTTTGACTTAAGGCATGAATACTATTTTAATATACATAGATATATAATATGTTAGGTTGTTTTATTTTATTTTTTTAAGTTTTTTTATGTAAAGTTTTAAAAGGCCCGGAGGCCAAAAACAAAAAAAAGGGCAGTATGTAATTTTTTTTTACTGTGTATTTTTTTTTAAAACAAAAAAAACACAGTGTGTATTTTGTTTAAGATGCAGAGTATGTAAAAACAGAGTGCAACTCTGTATGAAAGAATTATAGAGCATTTTTATATGCAGTGACTGTGTGTAATTTTGAGAAGGCCAAAAGGCAACATTGGATGTAGAGTGTGAGCACAGTAGTGTGTATTGTAAAAGTGAGCAGAGGCAGAAGAATGGATTGAAGCACTGTGTGTGCATTTTGTAAGAGACAGAGAGCAGATTTTTGCACTGTGTTTTGCAGCAGTCAACATAGATTTTTTTTTTGTTTTTGTAAATTCCAGAACAACAGTTCTGTGGCATCACTGTAATAGATTTTTAAGTTCAATGAAATAGTTGTTTATGTGCAATCTCTGTCCAGCAAATTTTTAATTAAATCTCTATGTTGAAATTGGGGAATTTTTATTCCTCTGTTGTTTGGAATACTAAGAAATTCCAACATGGTATCAGAGCTAGTCCAGGCTCTTTGAAGTTTATCGAAGAAGCTGAAGGAAGGAGTTGTTGCAGCAATTCTCCAACAGAGTGAAGGCTCAGTAAAAGTCTAGGTATTTGCAAAAAAAACAGAGTTTTTGTTTTGTGATTAAAAAGTGCAGTCTAGAGAAGTCTCTTTGAAGACAGAGTTTGTCTCTTAAGCAGAGATACAATTTGTTTAAAAACACAGTCAACTTTAAAGCATAGTTCAGTGTGCTAGCCATGGCAGGAGCCAGCACAAGCATGAGTATTGGAAATACTCAACTCCCACAGTTTAATGGGAAGAACTATGACTATTGGGCAATCACCATGAGAGCCCTGTTTGCCTCTCCAAACTTATGGTAGTTTGTTGAAGATAGTTTTGAAGAACAAGCAGATGAAAATGCTTTTAATGCCTTAACACAGGTAGAGAAGGATTTTTTGAAGAGCAATAGGAAGAAGGACTCAAAAGCCCTCTTCTATCTCTATCAAGCAGTGCATGAAAGTGTGTTTCCAAGGATAGCAGCAGTTAAGAGGTCCAAGGATGCATGGGATACCCTCCAGACTGCCTATAAAGGTATGGAGAAGGTGAAGACGGCAAAGCTACAATTGTTGAGGAGATACTTTGAAACTCTCTGTATGAAAGAGTTTGATACCATAGACTCATTCTTCACACAGTGATTGGGATGGTTACCTAGATAAGGTCTCATGGAGAGACACTTGAAGAAAGAAGGATAGTGGAGAAAGTGTTGAGGAGCTTACCCTCAAGGTTTGATGTAATAGTCACAACCATTGAAGAGACAAAGGATCTCTCAAAGTTTACAGCTGATGAACTACATGCATCACTGATGACACATGAACAGATATTGGGTAGAACTGCAAACTCATCTTTGGAGCATGACTTCAAGACCCAAATGTCCTTTGGAAGATGAAGAGGTCAAGGCAGAGGAAACTACAGAGGAAGAGGAAGAGGCAGAAGCCAAAACAGAGGAGGAAGAAGTAGCCCTGCAGACACTCATGGAAGGGGCAGCAATCAAAATTAGAACCAAGGCCAAGGAAGTAGCCAGCAAGGAGGAAAACATGAAGCACATGGACAAAGGTGTGATAAATCCCAAGTCCAATGTCATTACTGTAAGAAGTATGGCCATTATGCCAATGAATGTAGGAAGAAACAGAGTGACGTGGGTAATAGACCCAGTGCTAATTTTACTAAGGAAAATATCATTCAAGAGAAGTTATTTTTTCCATGTAATATGGCTGAGGAAAAGAATGAAGATATATGGTTTCTAGATTCAGGATGTAGCAACCATATGACTGGAAACATTTCCATGTTTTCCATGTTAGATGAATATGTGAAGTCTCAAGTAATATTGGGGCAGACAATAATGTCTCTGTCATGGGAAAAGGCAGAGTAAGTGTTTTGACAAAGAAAGGAGAAGGAAGATCCATATCAGATGTATACTATGTGCCTGGTATGAAGTGTAACCTCTTGAGCATTGGACAACTCATTCAAAAGGGATACAATGTTTTCTTTGAAGATGATGTATGCACCATCATGGATAAACCACCAAGCAAGAAATCCATTTCACAAGTCAAGATGACAAGGAACAGAATGTTCCCTCTCAAGATGAGAGCAGATTTGAAGAAAGGAGATGAAATGGCAACAGTGGCACAAGAGACATTCCAAAGAGAAGCAAAAGATGAAAACTGGTTATGGCACTTGAGATTTGGACATCTCAACTTTGGAGGTCTGAATTTTTTGCATAGGAAAGTAATGGTAAAGGGATTACCATTGATTGAGAAACCAGACAACCTATGTGAAGGCTGCATATTGGGCAAAGAACACGGAGAAAACTTTCCATCATGAAAGAGCATAAGGGCAAAGACACCCTTAGAAATTTTCCATTCAGATTTGTGTGGACCAATGCAAACATCATTACTAGCAAGCAGTCACTATATGCTGACTTTTATTGATGATTACACAAAAAAAACTTAGGTTTATTTCTTAAAATATAAAAGTGAAGTGTTTGATAAATTCTGCCACTTTAAGGATTTTGTAGAGAACCAAAGTGGGTAGCATATCAAGGTTTTAAGAACTGATAGAGGAGGAGAGTATATCTTAAAATAATTTCTGCGTTTTTGCAGAGAAAATGGCATACAAAAGCAATTTACAGCAAGGTACACACCACAACAAAATGGAGTTGCTGAAAGGAAAAATAGGACCATCATGGATATGGGAAGAAGTATGCTGAAGACAAAAAATTTACCAAATGAGTATTGGGCTGAAGTTGTACATTGTGCAACATACATCTTGAATAGATGCCCAACCAAAGCTGTAATGAATAGAGTTCCGGAAGAACCATGGAGTGGCATAAAACAAGGTGTCACCCACATGAGAGTTTTTGGTTGTGTGGCTCATGCACACATTCCAGATCAGCTAAGGAAGAAGTTGGACAGTAAGGGGGAGAAGTGCATATTTATTGGATACAGTGAAGAATCCAAGGCATACAGGTTGTATAACCTATCCACCAAGAAGTTTGTTATAATTAGAGATGTGCAGTTCATTGAGGAAAAAGCTTGGGATGGAAGCATAGAGAAAAGAGTCAATGTGAAGAGTTGTTTGTCTCATGATGATAATGAGGAAGAGATGGCTAAAATACATCCCTCATTAGCAACACCACCTCCACCAACACAAGGACAACAAAGGACACCACAAGAAGGTATGAGAACACCTTTGAGAAGTGATAACAGTGCTTCTCCAAGCACATCACAAGGAGCAGATTTGAGTGCTTCTACAAGCACAAGTACACCAAGTGAAAGAGGAACCAGATTCATAAATTTGAATGATATTTATGAGCAAGAGGTAGCAAATGAAGGTATGAACTCTTTATTTGCATTGTATTATCATGTAGATGATCCTATTCATTTTGAAGAAGCAATGAAAGATAAGAAATGAATAGATGCTATGGATGAAGAAATGAATGCCATAGAGAAAAATAAAACATGGGAATTATTTGATCTCCCAAAAGGCAAAGAAGTCATTGGAGTGAAATGGGTTTACAAAACCAAAAGCAATGCTAAAGGTAATATTAAAAGATACAAGGCTAGACTTGTTGTCAAAGGCTACAAGTAGCAACAAGGAAGAGATTATGAGGAAAATTTTGCACTAGTTGCAAGAATGGAAACAGTAAGAGCAGTGTTGTCCATAGCAGCACAACATAAGTGGAAAGTTTACCAAATGGATGTGAAATCAGAATTCCTAAATGGAGTATTTATGGAAGAGGTTTATGTTGAACAACGACTGGGCTATGAGAAAGAAGGCCAAGAGCACAAAGTTTGCAGATTGAAGAAAGTTCTATATAGGCTGAAACAAGCACCACGAGCATGGTACAATAGGATAGATGCCTATATACTAGAAAATGGGTTTGAGAAATGTGAAGGAGAACCCACATTATACATCAAGGAGAAAGATGGTAATATGCTGATAGTTTTTTTGTATGTTGATGATGTGATCTTTATAGGTAATGATGCTTACCTCATTGAAAATTTTAAATCAGTCATGAAGGGTGAATTTGAGATGACTGATATGGGATTGCTGAAATACTTCTTAGGAATAGAAGTAGAGAAAAATGAAAATAAAATTTTTATCTCTCAAGCCAAATATGTAAATGAAGTTTTGGAAAGATTTAATATGTAGGATTTCAAGGTAGAAATTACTCCTACAGTGATGGGATTGAAACTCAGCAAAGAGGACAACAACAAGGATTTTGATTACCTCATTGAGAATTTTAAATCAGTCATGAAGGATGAATTTGAGATGACTGATATGGGATTGCTGAAATACTTCTTAGGAATAGAAGTAGAGAAAAATGAAAATAAATTTTCATCTCTCAAGCCAAATATGTAAATGAAGTTTTAGAAAGATTTAATATGTAGGATTGTAAGGCAGCAATTACTCCTACAGTGATGGGATTGAAACTTGGCAAAGAGGACAACAACAAGGATTTTGATCCAAGCTTGTACAAGAGCATAGTTGGCAACCTCATGTATTTGACTGCAACTAGCCTGGATATTATGCATGTTGTGAGTTTAATTTCCAGATTTATGGAAAGGCCAAAGAAGGCACATTGGCTAGTAGCAAAAAGAATTCTCAGGTATGTGAAAGGAACAAAGAGGTATGGAATTTTATATACCACTTCAAAAAATTTTGAATTGATTGGATATACTGATAGTGATTGGGCTGGAAGTATAGATGACCGGAAAAGCACCTCTGGTTATGGTTTTCATATAGGTTCAAGAGACATTTCATGGGCTTCTAAGAAACAACCAATTGTGGCTTTATCTACTGCAGAGGCAAAGTATGTGGCAGCTACAGCAGCAGCATGTCAAGAAGTTTGGATGAAGAGAATGTTGAGGAGCTTGTATCATGAACAAGTAAAAGACACAAAAATTTATTGTGCCAATAGCTCAGCTATAGCATTGTTAAAGAATTCAATGTTTCATAAGATAACGAAACACATTGATGCCAAGTATCACTACATCAGGGAACTAGTGAACAATGGTTAAATTATTTTGAAACATTGCAGAATAGAGGAGTAGTTTGCAAACATTTTAACAAAGCCATTGGGGCAGAAAAGTTTTAATTATTTGAGGAAATGTCTGGGTATGGTAGAAAACCTAGCAGTTGAATTTAAAGGGGAGTGTTGAATTTTAACTTCAACTGCAACAGCGCAGAGAAGGACGAAGGATAGAAGCAACGTTATTTTTGTTTGCTTACATGCCATCACCTGCAAGTTAAGCCTCGCCATGCCTCCATCACTGCTCTCCATTCCTACGATTAAACTTCTGCACCAACCAACATTAAAACTCCTCACCAACCAACGTTTTCTTTTATCGCCAGCCTTTGAATTTTTGAATGTGCCAGGTCAACGGCAGCAACCAATCAGAGCTTCTCGCGTAGTTTTGGAGTTGACGTCACAAGAAGTTTTTGGTATGCGATAATTTCATCAAATCGAGCTCAGTTTTTTATTTCGAATCCGAGGCTCCCACCTCCAGCCAATGGGAGGCCGATTGCGTAGAAATGGAACCCTACGTCAGCAGGAGGAATTGGTATGCGGTAAAGTTTACATTGGAGTTTAATCTCCAGCTTGAAGTCCACGATAAAGGTTTTGGACTTAGGTTTAAATTTTAATGTTTTCTTTTTAAAAAAATATCGCGTTGTATTTTTTTTTACAAGTCTTTTGACTTAAGGCACGAATACTATTTTAATATACATATATATGTTATAAAATTATTAAGTTTATAATATGTATATATATAATATGTTAGGTTGTTTTATTTATTTATTTATTTTTTTAAACAAAAAAAACACAGAATGTGTATTTTTTTTTAAGATGCAGAGTATGTAAAAACAGAGTGCAACTCTGTATGAAAGAATTAGAGAGCATTTTTATATGAAGTGACTGTGTGTAATTTTGAGAAGGCCAGAAAGCAGTATTGGATGCAGAGTGTGAGCACTGTAGTGTGTATTGTAAAATCCAGCAGGAGCAAAAGAATAGATTGAAGCACTGTGTGTGCATTTTGTAAGAGACAGAGAGCATATTTTTGCATTGTGTTTTGCAGTAGTCAACAGAGACTTGTTTTTTTTATAAATGCTAGAACAACAGTTTTGTGGCATCACTGTAATAGATTTTTAAGTTCAATGAAATAGTTGTTTGTGTGCAATCTTTTTCCAACAAATTTTTAATTGAATCTCTGTGTTGAAGTTGGGGAATTTTTATTCTTCTGTTGTTTAAAATACTCAGAAATTCAAACATCATTGTCTCATTTCTTTTTTGGTTTTTCATCGCCTGCCATTTTTATTTGTTACAAAGAGTATGTTTCTCAACCTATCACCTCATATTCCTGAATTAAACCAAGTGTAACCTCATTTTTTTGCACAGACCATGGGCTCTCCTCAAGTTTTTTTTACCACGTGGCTAGCTCTGGTAAAAAAATTTCTCTAGACGTGGCTTTAGATGGCTTCTTCAATTTACCCCTTTCTTTTGGAAATTTTTTTACTGTTATCAAGTAGATCTTGTCCATGGTTTATTGTTAGTACAAACATGACTTAACTATTACTTCTACACACAAGTGTTTTTAAAGAAACCCTATTTTCTAATGGCTATTTCTGTGGCCAGGATTTGTATATTTCAGGTAATCTCCCCTTCCTTTTTCTTTTTCCTTTCGACATTCCATTCTATTTTAAATTATACGTTGGCCTTGGTTTTGATTTATAATTTTTACGCATTGTTGATATAGGGTTTAAAATTCGAGCTATTGCAAATAGCCAAGTATTTTCCTGGATCAATACTCTTAACCAGTAGTTGTGGTTTGTGGTCCAGTATATCAGCTATAAATTACCTCCAAGGGTTTTACCCTTCTTAATATTTTTACCGGGTTATAACTCAATATTTGTTACTATTCATTTTTCACATTTTATAATAGATCTCCAAGTGCTCTTTTGTCTGGAATTTGTGAAGGATTGTAACACTTTCTGTAACTGTTCCTCTATTTCACAAGTGGTACCAGATGACCACATGAATCAATTTCTTCTTTCCTGGTATAATAATATTTCCTCACTCTATTATCAGTCATTTATTAAGGTGTGTTCTTCCTCTTGCTTTCTTTCTGGATCTATCAGAGTTTCGGTTTTAACAGAGTTGTAAAATTTCTCTTGGGTTACTATTAAGACTTATGTCATGCATATAGGTGTGCCAAATTCGTGGAAGGACTACTTGGCATCCTTGTTCGAGTCTTTTTTGGCTTGGGCTAGCGAGAGATTATTCGCTCCTCTCATCACTTTTGGTCTATAGGTTGGAAGTATTGCACATTGGAGTCTACATATTTTTTTTTGATTTATTAAGACTCCTTTGACTAAATTCATTGTAATGATTTTATAGCCACTCTCAAGTTACCTGGACATTTCCAAATGTTGAAATTAGGTTCTCTTACAAACATTCTTCCATTTGTTGTCCTTATTGTATAGTTTAAAAATGGGTTGTGGCCACTCGCTTCAACGGATTGTATGCAAACATGTTCTTCCTAAATCTATTATACCATAGATGGTTCCACTCCATCCCATATTTTAGAGTTATAGTTGTACATGATACTGATACGACTTCTACCACTTCTATTCATTTTATGTATTACTACCCAAGTGGAACTTAAGTTGAATCTCTCGTTATTTCTTTCATGATATTTTTGATTGAATACAAATCAACAGAATACTAATAAGAGACAACAAAATACAAGAAAACTATTAAAACAAACAACAATGGGGAAGAAATCACAGGTTCTAACAACAATGGAGAAGAAATCACAGGGTTTACATTAGATGGTAGGATTTTCCTTTCTTGCATGATCATGGTGAGACAAATTACAAATTTTGTAACTGTTGGGAAGAGCTCTAGAATTATGCATGGGAGTAAGGAGGTCGGCAGTTGGCGTAGGAGTGGGAGTGAGGAGGTAGGTGATAGTTGCAGTCAACATGGCTTCGTTTGGGTTCACACTTTAATACAAATTGGAAGAGAGAAGGGATGCACAAGAATAACACACAAAACAAAATATATTTATTACTCTATATCAAATCACACGAATACATCACAATATTTATAGTGCTGCTGAGATCCAACTAATTCCACTGTTGGAGAGAGAAGTTGAGAGAATCTCTCAACATCCTCCAACAAACCAAACCAATCCCTAATCTTTAGTATGCATCATAAATGAGGCATTATCTCAAACACCCCCCTTAATGCCCACATTACAGAAAACTTACAATACTAAAATCACAATTACAAAATTTGTCTTTGTCTAGCTGGCCTTCATTAGAAACTCTACCCACTCTGGAGTCTTCTGGATTCCGCTCTTTCTTTCTTCACATCTTCGAGCTTACCTTTCAGCCCATTTAAAGTACACCTGCTTCTGACCATCAATGCTGAATTTGTAAGATTAAAGATTCTTGACACCCCCGAAGAAGAGTCTCGACACTGAACTACCCTATTGAAATATTTCCATTTGTGAAATAACCCCGAAGAATAAATTTCAACAGTAGTATAGGTAAATATTCTAGGTACAGAATATGATCAGCAATCAATCCTACAAAGTGACCTTTACACAAATGGATCTCATACTGTAACCTGTAGTTGACGCTCTTGAAGCCCGAAGCACAACAAGACCCATCAATGTATAACAAATTCACACAATAAAATTAGCCAGTTGTTCTCTCGGCACCGAAGAACGTCGAGAACGACTAATTTAAATGATGCTAAATTGTTCAATAATTGGTTCTGCACTACACAAATCTCACAACAAATGTCACATAATATATATCTAACAAATGCACATGCAGCTTCAATTTCTCCGTAAGTATAGGCATGCCGCAAGTGGCTCTATAACACTTTCCTCCCAACGATTTGATTCTTCAACGATCGCAGCAAGGTGAGATAAGCAGCAGAATTGAGACCTGCATGATATTTGTGCTCCGACTCCGGCATTTCGAGTTCACGAACCTGCCCACAATTGATCTTGAAGGGTTGCAACCTCAGAAATGCAAAAGCTAACAGAATATTTATTAATCATGCAATGTCTAACAGAGTGGCCATCACCCCACTTCTGTTCGTGCTTCAAATTTTCCCAAAATATCCACAGCCAAACAAAACCCGCTAAGAAAATAGGTAATAAAACGCCTTTTGCATGGTCTCCATGATTAATGAAGCAGAATCAGATCGAGATGCAACAACCCCAATTCCAGTATAGATAAACTTCACACGTAGACACTCTATGTAGGCACATCAGACTTATCCATTGAAGCTTTGCTTGCAAACATTCGATTGAATTCTCGTAGTGAAACTCTTGCTATAATGGAGCGTTTTGTAATTCCTATCATTTGGCTGATTGTAGCATTCATCGCAGTTGTATCGGTTTTGATGCCTAGACTTGACTCAGCGCGGCTCTCACGAACCAGGAGGCTTGCATCCAAGGAGTAAACGGGAATATTTCAGAGAATCCTATGCTACCGGCACTGCAAAAAATCTTGAACCTTCTCAGCAACTCTCTTGCAATGATCAGCACCAGTTGAGGAGGGTTTCACGCCGTGGTTGTCTCCGGCTAATCGCCGGCTTCTTGAGGCCTCAACGATGGGCAATGGCATACGAGCAGATGCAGTGGTGGCAAAAGATGAAAGCAAGAATTACAAGATGATCACCGAAGCAGTGAACGCGACTCCGAGTAGAAGTAATGGGAGAAATAAGAAAAATAAAAGAACAAACACACAAAAAACACACAACAAATACTTTATTCACACAGCTCTCACATCTTCCTGGGTACTCCCGTGAGGGATTAAGCCCAGCCAAGCTCTGATACCATAATACAAATTGGAAGAGAGTAGGGATGCACAAGAATAACACACAAAACAAAATATATTTATTACTCTATATCAAATCACACGAATACATCACAATATTTATAGTGCTGCTGAGATCCAACTAATTCCATTCTTGGAGGGAGAAGCTGAGAGAATCTCTCAACATCCTCCAACAAACCAAACCAATCCCTAATCTTTAGTATGCATCATAAATGAGGCATTAAGTCTTACCATTTGAAGTCAAATGAAGACTGTTGAATCAAGTCACACCAAGTCTTACCATGTTTCTACATAGCTCATGTTTATTTCTTGGTAGAATCCATATCAGTAGGTTTTTATCTATATGGATATTTTCCAAGGATAATTGTCCTTCCTCCAACACATGCAGAATCCAATGGTACCTTAAATCAACTAGCTTGGTTTTTTTAGTGAAACGTTAGGTTTTTTGCCAAGTGAATGGCACTTTAACTATCACAATATAACACATACTTGTTGTGCTTTATTCCTATCTCTCCTAGTAATTGTTGCATCCACAACAAATCTTTATAAGCTTTTGTTGTTATTGTTATGTACTCTTCCTCTATTGTAGAAAGAGATACTATTCTTTTTAACCTTTACACCCAAGATACTTTTGTCCAGCAAATATATACAAATAACATAAACAATAATGACTAGTACACTTGAGATACCTCAAAATCCATTTTCCTCCTTTCCAATGTTGTTTTCCTAGATTGACAAGGAAAGTGCTCACTACTCCCATTGAAAATGCAATGTCTAGTAGTGTACATTCCATGACATACATCAAGTCAAGTTGGCTATTGTTGAAGAATAAGGAATCTTTGTCATTTCTTCCTTCTCCGTCTCATCACAAGAACATAACTCAATACTTAGCTTGAAGTGGGTTATAAGGGGTGCACCAACTAGTTTGGCATCCTTCACATTAAACCTCTCAAAAAATTCTTCATATATTTTTCTTGTGACAACCACATCCTTTTTTTTCCCTCCCCTCGTGCCTAATATCTGTTGTGTTGGACCCAAATCTTTCATTGCAAATTTGCTGCCCAAATCTTTCTTCAACCTGTGGTTCATATTCTTATCATTCCCAACAATCAACATGTCATCCACATATAACAATAATATAATATACTTTAATTGATCACATCTCTTGATATAGACACAATGGTAAACTTCGAACCCTTAAAAACCATTTTTCAACATAAATGAATCAAATTTCTTATACCATTGTTGAGATACCTTTTCAACCCATAGATATTTTCAACCTGTAGACTAGATTTTCTTTGTCTTTTCTTTGTCTTTTCCTATAAAACCTTATGAATACTCCATATAAATTTCTTCCTCCAATTCACCATGAAGAAAAGAAGTTTTTACATCTAACGTTGCGTTGGGTGTCGCGTGAGTTGGAAGTTTCATTTTCACCCTATGTCATTGTTGTTCTCATTCTATCGCTACGTGTCGTATAATGCGATTCCGCGTGGGGAAATTTTAATTTCAACCCTATGTCATTATTCAACCGTCGATAATATCTCAAATAATTGATTCACAACTGAAGTCTTCAATTATTTTAATATTTTTATTTTATTTTATCATGAATTTGTTAAAAGTTTCAGCGTGCTTAATATTGTTCAAATTAATATTATTATTTAATATTATTATTTTATTTTATCATGAATTTGTTAAAAGTTTCAGCGTGCTTAATATTGTTGAAATTAATATTATTATTTTATTTTATCATGAATTTGAAATTTATATTATTATTGTGTTTATTAAGAGAATGTGGAGTGATATAAAGACGGGAAGAAAAAAAAAGGTTTTGTTATTTTAATAAATAAATAATATTTAGTTTAAAATAAATAATATAAAGATAAAAAAAGTTATGAAGATAGATTTTAAATTATATTTTAAATATTTTATGAAAATATAAAAAGTATTTTTAATTTCACTAAATTAATTATAAATATTTGAAAATTTTATTTTATATTTATGTTTTAAATATGATAATGTAAGGCATGGTTTTAGAAAGATTGTGCTTTGTGAAGGTTATGCTAGCTAGATGTTAAGTTACTCATCAAATTCTTTGTTAACTTTTTATTTACTTGATATTTTGGAAATAACTATGATGTAACTTCACTAACATAACTATGATGTAGCGTCACTAATGTGGAATTTAAAAAAAATATATATATATAATTTAAAAAATATATATGATAAAACAAAATAGTTTTAATAAATAATAATAATTGTTAAATAGTATATCATAATTACATGAATATATTGGTCTAGCTTTTTGTTAAAGTGTTTTTGTTATTGTTAAAGAGTTTTTTCTATTAAGATGTTATAGGTTCATTTTTCTCAATGTTTTAGGTCAAGACAATTAAACCTTCTTTTAAAATGTCTTTTCTATTAAATTTTTTACAAAAAGTTTTAGTAACTTAACAATCACCAACCTCTGCAATCTACAAACCACAATCACCAAGATCTAGAATCTACAAACCACATGGAAAATAAATAAAAATTTCATCAAATTTTAACCATCACCGACATTTGAAATATACAAACCACATGGAAAATAATAGCACTTTTTCTTCTTTTTTTAAATAATATTAAGAATATAAATTTCACATTTTTATAATGGTAGTTTTTCCTGTTGAGATTTTCTGTTTTAAATAAAATAGGAAAAATCTCAGTAGGTGACAAAAATTAGGAATTAGTTCCTAGATTAGCTCCAGTTTGTTGGGAGGGAGTTAATGCATCCTAAATTTGAGTTGAGAGGATTTATGAGGCTGTTAGATTCTCCTGCTATATAACAGGTATCCATACGGATGATTTGTGGGTGTGTGAATTATGTAATCTCCTGTTTCAATAATAAAGACTGCCGATGCCTATGTTGTGTGGACGTAGCCCAGGAGGTTTTGGGTGAACCACGGTAAAATAACTGTGTCTTTATGTGCATGATTGATTTGCTGTTGTTGTGTTTTTTTAATTTGCTGCGCACTGTCCAACAATTGGTATCAGAGAGATGTTGGAGTGCGTTGAATTGCTGGTGCGCTGAATTGCCTGGTGATTGCTGGAGCCTTTAATTGAATGCTGGTGTGAAGCTGCGTGAAGCTGTGTATGAAAACCGTTGCTGGTGCGTTGCTGTTTCAGATCTGCGTTAAGCCGATTTGGAGTTTCATAAATCGATTTAAAAGCGGGTTTTTTAAAAAGGTGTAATATAGATTATATTAAAAAAGGGGTGGCACTTTATTGTTTGAAGTGAAAGGCACTTTAAAGAAAGGTGAAGGTTATTTTTTTTTTTTAAGGAAGTGAGAGGCACTTAAAGGAAGGCAAGGGCAATTTTTTTTTTTTAAAGGCATTTTTTAATTAAAAGGGCATTCTTTATTTGAAAAATTGGTTCTGGAGATTACTGTGTTTTTTGCTGAAACAAGATGGCGAAAACTCAAAATGCCCGGTTTGAAATTGAGAAGTTCAATGGCAAAAACAATTTCGAGATCTGGAAGCTAAAGATGCACGATCTGCTGGTTCAACAAGGCGTGGCGAAAGCGCTGTTGGGGAGGAGCAAAAGGCCTTCTTCCATGACGGAGGATGAATGGGGTGAGTTGGATGAAAGAGCTTTGAGCGCAATTCGGTTATGTCTGGCAGATGACGTTCTGTTCAACATTGTGTCAGAGAAGACTGCCGCAGGCTTGTGGATAAAGCTTGAAAAGCTCTACATGACGAAATCCTTGACAAATCAGATTCTCCTGAAGCGACAGCTATACAGTTTGCGGATGAAGGAAGGTACCTCGGTTACTGACCATCTGAATGTTTTCAATACTCTATTGGTACAATTACAAAGTCTAGATGTAAAATTTGATTCAGAGGATAAGGCAATAACTCTATTGTGTACATTGCCTAAATCGTGGGATCACTTTGTTACTTCCATAAGCTTCAGTAATGCAGCTGTCCTTGAGTTTGACGATGTGGTTGGAGCCATGTTTTCTGAGGAGACGAGGAAGAAGTCGAATGCTGACACCTCTACATCAGAGGCAATGATGGCTAGAGGTCGTTCAAGAGAAAGACGCTCTGGTAAGCGCAGCGATTCGCGTTCAAAGTCGAAAGGGAAGAAGAGCAAAGTGAAGTGCTGGTTTTGTGGCAAATCGGGGCACTTGAAGAAAGACTGCTGGAAGAGACAGCAAACAGAGAAGAAAGGAGACTCTTCGACAGAGAAGAAGGAGGCAAATGTGACAGATACAGGTTCGGCATCTGGTTCAGGTATGAGCGACGAAGTGTTGTTTGTTAATATGTCAAATCATGATCAACATTAGTTGTTAGATTTCGGTGCATCAAACCACATGTGTATTCATAGAGAATGGTTTAAGACGTATAGATCAGTTAATGATGGAGTCGTGTACATGGGTAATGATGTCACATCTAATATTGTGGGAATAGGAAGTATACAACTGCAAATGTTTGATGGCACAACTAAATTTTTAACAGATGTGAGACATGTTCCAGACTTAAGAAAAAATCTAATTTCACTGGGAGCACTTGACACAAATGGATATAAAACTGTAATTCAAGGTGAAGTTATGAAAATCTATAAAGGTATTTTACTAGTAATGAAAGCTAAGAAAGTAGGAAATCTGTTTCAGTTAGAAGGAAGAACATGGTCAGTTCATGTGTCTACGGTGTCTGAACATGACAGCAGTTCCATTCGCCTATGGCATCAAAGGTTGGGCCATATGAGCGAAAGAGGGTTAAAGATTTTGGCTGATCGCAAGTTACTTCCTAATCTAAGGTCTGGAAAGTTAGATTTCTGTAAGCATTGCTTGTTTGGAAAACAAAGTAAACAAAAATTTAAAAGAGGAAAACATACTAGTAAAGGGATACTTGATTATATTCATTCAGATGTTTGGGGTCCAGCCCCTACAGCGTCATATGGTGGCTCGTCATATTTTGTGTCGTTCATTGATGACTTTTCTAGGAAAGTGTGGGTCTACATGTTGAAAAGGAAGTCTGATGTTTTTTCAGTTTTCAAACAGTTTAGAGCATTGGTAGAAAACAGCACTGGTAGAACAATAAAATGTTTAAGAACTGACAATGGTGGTGAGTTTACTTCCAAGGAGTTTGACAAATATTGCAAGGATGCAGGGATCGAGAGACATAAGACCACGGTTTATACTCCTCAGCAAAATGGAGTTGTTGAACGCATGAACAGGACTCTTCTAGAGAGAGCAAGGAGTATGCTGAGTAACGCCGGGTTGCAGAAGGAGTTGTGGACGGAAGCAGTGGCAACAACTTGTTATGTGATAAACCGATCTCCATCGACGGCCATAGACTGCAAGATTCCGCAAGAGGTATGGAAAGGACACCCTTGTGACTATTCTAAACTCAGAGTGTTTGGTTGTGATGCATATGCTCTAGTGCCTAAACATCAGCGAACTAAGTTAGATCCAAAGTCTAAAAGGTATATCTTTATTGGGTATGGTGTTGGAACAAAGGGATATAGATTGTGGGATCCTACTACCCGCAAAATCATCATCAACAGAGATGTAAAGTTTGATGAATCCTCTCTTGTACAGTTAGATGTAGATAGAAAATTGAAACAGGATGATGTATTTGATTTTCATCACATTCAATTTGACAGCACTTCTAATGATAGTCATGATGACCATAGTTCAGATACTAGTCATGAACAGGTTTCAGAACATGAACAGGGTTCAGGTTTAGATCATGAACAGGTCTCAGATACTGATCGGCAAGAAGTTCCTACAGATGGTAGTCAGCCAGAAACATCCTTAAGGAGGTCGACAAGAATCAAACGGCCACCAAGAAGGTATGATGATTATGTTACTTCAGTTGCATTTACTGCTAATGACAATGAACCTCTGTGCTATCAGGAAGCAATAGAAGGTTCGAATAGTGACAAGTGGAAAGCAGCCATGAAGGACGAAATGATGGCCTTGAGTAAGAACATCACGTGGGATCTGGTTGAGCTTCCGAAAGACAGGAAAACTGTGGGGTGTAAATGGGTTTACAAGCTGAAACGGGGTGTGAATGATACGGAGGACAGGTACAAAGCGCGACTGGTTGCAAAAGGGTTTTCTCAGAAAGCCGGCATAGACTTTCATGAGATTTTTTCACCAGTTGTTAAAATAGTTTCAATTCGAATTGTGTTAGCTTTAGTTGCTTTGTTTGATTTAGAGTTACAGCAACTAGATGTTAAGACTGCTTTTCTACATGGAGATCTAGATGAGGAAATTTATATGGAACAACCGGAGGGGTTTGTTCAGCTTCGCAATAAGAAATTTGTCTGCAGGCTCAAGAAGTCATTATATGGCCTGAAGCAGTCGCCTCGGCAGTGGTATAAGAAGTTTGATTCTTTCATGTTGAGTCAGAAATATGTTAGAAGTGAATATGATCATTGTGTGTATTTCAAGCAATTGGAAAATGGCATGTTCATTATCTTAGTGTTGTATGTTGACGATATGCTTTTAGCAAGCAAAAGCATTGATGAAATCAACAGGTTGAAGACTCAGATGGAAAGGACATTCGATATGAAAGATCTCGGAGCAGCAAGACAGATTTTGGGCATGGAGATTTTCAGAGACAGGAGTAATGGTAAGCTGTGGCTATCACAACAGAAGTATGTTGAGAAGATACTTTTGAGATTTGGTATGAATAATGTGAAGCCTGTGTCAGTCCCTTTAGCTTCCCATTTTAATCTTTCTTCGAGTTTATGTCCTAATACAGATGAAGAAAAGGATTATATGTCTCGAATTCCATATGCCAATGTAGTAGGATGTTTGATGTATGCGATGGTTTGTACTCTACCAGATATTTCACATGCAGTTGGGGTTGTCAGCAGGTATATGGAAAATCCGGGTAAAGAACATTGGTCAGCAGTGAAATGGGTGCTTCGATACTTGAGAGGCACAAGTAGTTATTGTATTACTTACAATAAGAGTAGTGAATTTGTTTGCGGGTATGTTGATTCCGATTTTGCAGGTGATTTGGATAAGATAAGGTCAAGTTCAGGGTATGTCTTTACTCTTGCAGGTGGAGCTATTAGCTGGATGTAAAAGCTACAGAACATTGTTGCTTTATCCACTACTGAAGCAGAATACATTGCTGCTTCTCATGCTTGCAAAGAGGCGGTTTGGTTGAAAGGTTTGCTTGGTGAGTTTGGTAGGCTACAGGACAACATCAGGTTACTTTGTGATAGTCAAAATGCAATACATTTGGCTAAGAATCCGGCCTATCATAGTAAATCAAAGCATATTCCAATTAAGTACCATTTTGTAAGACAGGTTATCACTGAAAGGGGAGTCTCTCTTGAAAAGGTGCATACAAAGGAAAATTGTGCAGACATGTTCACGAAACCAGTTTTGTTGGAGAAGCCGCGTTGGTGTTTGGCTTCTCTTGGCTTGCAGAAAAGATAAAATAATAATAACAGGGCATCAGGCTAATTGTTGTCAAGGTGGAGATTGTTGAGATTTTCTGTTCTAAATAAAATAGGAAAAATCTCAGTAGGTGACAAAAATTAGGAATTAGTTCCTAGATTAGCTCCAGTTTGTTGGGAGGGAGTTAATGCATCCTAAATTTGAGTTGAGAGGATTTATGAGGCTGTTAGATTCTCCTTCTATATAACAGGTATCCATACGGATGATTTGTGGGTGTGTGAATTATGTAATCTCCTGTTTCAATAATAAAGACTGTCGATGCCTATGTTGTGTGGACGTAGCCCAGGAGGTTTTGGGTGAACCACGGTAAAATAACTGTGTCTTTATGTGCATGATTGATTTGCTGTTGTTGTGTTTTTTTAATTTGCTGCGCACTATCCAACATTTTCTGTTTTAAATAACATTAAAAATACAAATTTCACATTTTTATCAAGATTAATATAGTTTTATGATTTACAATTTTAAGTAGCTCTACTTTGAAACTTCCTATTTCATAATATCGATATGTGTTATGTCAAATTAATTAGGTATGATAACCCCACAAAAAAACAAAGGTTAGAGATTGCAAATTCTCTTGGATTTAGTTTAACTAATTATTTTGAATTAAGTCTGTTGTGTTGTGTAAGGGGAAATTTGGAGAGCATTATTAAATTCATTGTAATGATGCATAATGAAAAATATGGAAATTACGAAATTTTTTAGAAATTAATTTAATTTATTTCTAATTTTTAAGCATTTTTTCTTAAACAATGAGAAGATTTATCGAAATTAAGTTGTAAAATTAATAGGATGGATATCTATCATTTGTTGTTATCTAAAAATTTATGTTGACTCGTCATTATTATTCAGGAAAACCACTGCCCCTATAATTACCTATTTCTCGTCCATAAAGGGGTAGGATTTAACTCCTACAAGCTGTTGTGATACATTTAGTAAATTTGTCTTTTTAAAAATATTATATTGGACATGTGACTAAAGAGTGAAGTGATGTAAGTAATATGTTATACCAATGTAAATATTTATTTTGATTAATAAAAAACTAAAATTGTCTAATGTATTATTATTCTCGGAACTATATTAAAGACTATCATGTAAGGGATTAGACTCTTAACTAATAGGAAAATAGTTTCAATCAATTATGCCCAAGAAGGGGGCAAGAAAAAAAAGAAAAATCCTCCATATTTGTCAAACAATTGAACTATTGACCGAAGCAAGCCCCCAAAAGAACACATGAGTGGAAATAAATGTAATGGGTGGAAGTTTATTTCAAGAGGGTTGTAGGAGATGAAGGAAGCAAGACGAAAGAAAAGGCTAGCGGGATAGAAAGTCTGGACCAAAACCAACAAATTAGCAAGACACTACTCGGGGTTAAGGATGTGAAGGTGAGGAAGAAATCCTATGCTATGTACCTTGAAGGAAGGAGTAGCTCTTGCGGCGAACTACTGAGAAACATAGTTTACAGTTGGGAGGAGCATGCTAGTATTTAATCTATTTTTAGGAAATTCTTATATAAGTATATGAACAACAAGGAAAATTTGACTTAAATATATTATGTTGGTAGTTCAAAGTTATGAAAGGAATTAAGTATTATTTCCTTATGATATGTGTTTCTTTGTGTGTATTCAAGAAAGTGAATGCTTAAAATTTATTAATGTCTCTATGAGTAGAACGTGTATGTGTGTGAGTGTGTGTGTGATTGTTGCAAGAAGGCTAATGCATATATGAGAGATGGTTTAAGTAATGATTTTATGATATGTAAATACCAAGCACTTATGTGTTGGAAAAGTTGGGGACAATAAACCCTAACCAAGTATCGACCTTGAAATTCACTATACATTTGAATTTGAAAAGAAAAGAAAAATGAGAGGGACTAATTAAGGTAGTGGTTTACCTAGGTAGCAATAGAAGATAGAAAATATGTTGGAAATTTGCATTATATAGTAATTTTATAATTGTATAAATATTGAGTTTATTTTTAAGTTGCAAAAAAAAAAGATAAATTATAAAAAAGTTGAATAGAAGTAAAGTTTTATGACCCTAGTTAGAATGTTATAGGCCAACGTCGAGGAAGGGAAAACCCTGCCACCAGTATATATAATTTATGAATAATATCCATGTTATTATGAATAAACGAAGGAAATTGGTAGAAATTAGTTTAATATGTAAAATTTTGAATGCTATTGATGTGTAAACTGTCGTGGATATTCCACTCGACAGTTCATCACAACAGTTCTGATAATATTATATTAAAAATATGAGATTCTACACTATCACAGTTTTATTAAACTTTAATATATGTATACTTAACTATAATTAGTGCATGCATGCGAATAAAAATTAAGAAGAAAAGTAGAGCGACAAAATAAACTCACACACACATAAGACACAAGATATGTTCTCTGGGAAACCATTTCGGGAGAAAACCCACTGGAAGGTGAGGTCACTTCGCTCTCTTTCTCTGTCTAGATATATGGTTGCAGGTACAAAGAAGTAATTATTGTGGCCAGTGGGTTGCTATAGTGCATAGATCCTCTCTTGTGCTCTACCTCTTATTTCTCTCAACTAGATTTTCTTATCTATGGAACAAAATACTCTCGAAAGAATGGAATCCCTCTTCCTCCTAGTGGCTCGGTTATAACACAACTTGGTAGCATACTAGTGGTTAATTTTGACTACATAAACTCTTAACTAGAACCACAAAATAAACTCTTCTAGAGTCTTTTACATCAAAAACATGTGGCTAGCCTGTTTTCCATGACTAATGGGCATTGACGCAACATCCTCTTGAACTATAGGTGTGAAAACAGGAAGGCCAACTTCGAGTGGTATAATTTTGGCATATGATCTCTGATTGACATGATTCTTGCACCATTGGAAATCTCTCTATGTGTAAAATAGCATGAAAAGGTGCACCATAAAGGGGAAAACTTTTAACCCTAAAAAATGGATGCAATAAATTTAAAGAAAATCCCTACATAAACAACTCATCACAGAAGGCATATAATTTTATGTTGTACTAACGCACTCAGGTTAGCCATACATTTGTGCATATATGATATTCATTAACATGTAGGCAAAGATACTTTCCTTTTCATCCAAGAAACCCAATTTTCAACCATTATACATCCTCTGAAATACAAAATTTCCCGAGCTTTCAATCCAACGCAAAAAACCAGAACTTATCCATCAATAACACACGAAAAAATATGATATTCAAAGACATCATCGATTTATATAATTCTATTCAAGAATCAAATTCTTACCCTATCGTTCTGATACAGAATATCTGAGAATTCTACACTAGCCTTCACCTCTCGCTTATCACACCGATCTCATATAATGGGCATTACACAACCAAATTCACCTTCATTTGATGGTTGGAATATTTTCATCTTAGAACTGTCCAAGATCATGCGATCAACAATTAGATAATTCAAGTGCACACCCGCGGATTTGACAGTCTCTAAATCCGCTAATTTCCATTCTACTAGAAGCACATATTATCCAATATTTCATCCATATGCCCATGATCTCAACACATACCTGTAACAATCATTTTAAAAATCGAATCTACCATTTGAGACTCCATAATACTTCTATCGTAGAAAAGAAAACATCAACCCATTTCAAATGACATTACATAAGAATCACTTCACTACTATAATAGAACCGCTTATGTATTTTCTATAGACATAGTATTTCGAATCTTGCGCATCAATAATTCATTTATCTGAGTGATTTGTTCTCATATCATAACCATAAATATACATAACAATTCCAGATTCAATACATAATTAAACTTTACTAATACTTCTGATTCCTCAATTACACTTGAACTCGGTACTATGGCGTCATGGATGCCCCTTTGGGTCTCTTCCCATTTCACACTACTCCGTTCTACCCATACATTGGTTTACCTTTATAGGAACAATACATGGCTTGTGGATTACTTTGAATCCACGATTTCCTCCAGAAATCTCACAATATTTTCCTAATATCTCTCCTAAAATCTCTTATCTACTTCTTACGATCCCTTGAGGATCTCAACAACAATTCTATTCTTAAATTTTGCTATTATGAGAAAATCACACCAAATGTCACAATCCTCATTATTCTAGATAATCACTCACTTTCAAAAAAAAGAAAATACAACAATTACATAATATAATTTCTCTTCAAATCAAGAAACTCTCCTTGAAATTTTCCCTCTCAAACTCAAGTGGGTCAAGACCTTTAATGCTCCTCCATCAAACTCCCAAAGTTGAAAAATTTTATAGACTCATGTCTATAAGGTCTGTCACTTTTCTGTAGTAATGTGTCGACTACAAGTCTTTATGACTTGCTACCTCTAGGATTTCAAACTCTGTTTTGTTGTCGATCCTTCAGTCTTTCTTCTTCATGCTGTTGTGGTTTTGTACCCGTCATATTTCTTTCTCTTGGTCTCCAAACTTTATGTTGTAGCCTTCCTTTCATCTTGCTGATCAATTCTGTTATAATCATGTTCTTTTTGCTATTGTTTATCTTCTTTACATGCATGTACCTTTTGTTGGGTACTTTCATCATTAGATTCATTAATTCTTCAATTTCAACAATCAAACATTCATTTTGCTACAAGTTATACATTATTCTAAGAATTTCAGAGTTCTTATCTTCAACATACTTCATTTCATAGAAAATTAAGACATTAGAGTGTCTTCTTTCCTGCTGATTATTGTTTCTCTTCATTTCCTGCAAATTATCTTCATCTGCAGCATTGTTATATGATACTTCAATCTACTTCTTCTCCACAGTTGAATCATCATCTTTCTGTATACAATTTTCTAAAACCTCATTTCTTCTTAAAAATCATTAAATGTAAAACTCACATTGTTTACCTAAATTTCTTCCTTTCTCGACTCAGATCCTTTCAGAAATTTTTCCAGCAACAATATTTCTTCATCACACCTCTCAAGCATTGTATATGAATTCCTTCATTTCTGCTCTGAATAAAAATTCAGATTTTCTTCTCCTTATTTTTCCTCCATCTTCATATCAGCTATAGATGGTTTTCCTGCACCTGTAACAAAATATGAAGATACACATAAATTATAAGAAAAAATATAAGGCCTGCTAACCTCATTTGATGTTTTAGACATAAAATCTCTTCCAATATATTTCTCATCCTTTTCAAGGATTCCTCTTTGCTTTGGTTCACATGTGTGAACATCCTCCATCATGATCTCTTACTCTAACTCCGCTGACAACTCATCATCATTATATAATGAAAGATAATCATTCCAATCTCCTTCAGGTTAACAAATAATTTCTCTTTGACCATAATATCCTCCTGGATCCCTATTATGGTCATCTATTGTCACAATTTTCTTCTCTTCATGGCGACTGTTCACATATTCCTCATTCAAATCATTAAACATAGAATTCAATTCTCTTACCTTAGGATTTTCTTCATCTCCATGCCTTAACTCATATATGCTATTCCAATCTTCACTGTTACCAACTTCAATATTCTGCAGCACATTTCCATGAGACCTCTCTATCTGCTTTCGTTTCTGAGATCTTGTTATCTCAATCTTAATCTGAACATATTTCAGATTCTTCTCCTTCTTCTTAACGAAATCTAAATTTTGTTGAGCATCCTGTGATGTACCTGCAATCATAGACAAATAATTAGTTTTAAAAATAAAATACCTTTTAGTATTATATAATGCTTCATGCATCAATCTTTCATAACCCAGTTTACAATGGACACTTTGGATTCCAACAAATCCTCTTAGCTATGAGTCAACTCCTTCGAGTCTCTCCTTCTCCAACAAGTCAATATGTCTCTTCTCAAGTTCTCTGAACTTGTTTATCAGTTTGACATTTTATCTTCGTGTAATAGGTTCCATTTAACCCGTTATCTCATTCCCCATCCATGTCTTCGGTCTTCATTCTCTTTTCCTTTTAGCCATTTTGTTAGTATATCCAACTGTGCTCTCATCACTGAAATCCTTATCTCATGCTCTTCATCACTCATCTTACCTTCATGAAATTTATCTGAACCTCTTCTATGATTCTCCATGATCATTTCACTCATGAGCTCATCCATGTTCATATTGGTGATCTACAATTCTCCTTTGCAAATAAGTACCCTATCAAGCTTTCTCTCTAAGCTCGATCTCTTCCTAGGTATTCTCTCTCTTGGTTCACTCTCTTGAACCTTCTAGAGATTTGCTACTCCTTTGGCTGCTGCACTCAGTCACCTCTCCCCTTTTTCCCAACCTCTATTTGGATAGGTTCATTGCCATCATCATCCAAAAATCTGCTTGTTCTTAGCTATAATCATCAAACATCTTCATAGTATTTATTTCAATCAATTATTCATCATTAATTAACTGAAAACATGCAGACCACACCTCACTATCCAATTTCCTGAACACATGTTGTTGTTGCAGTTTCTCTTTTTTGTCTGCTGACTTTACCTTCATTGTTGTCGTTGTAACTATCCCTTCATAAACGATTTTCTCAATCTATCCTTCAATAATTTAATCTACTTTCTCCCAAAGTAGATTTTCCTTCTATATCTTTAATTTTCTTTCAAAATAAATAAGAAAATCATTTTTTTTACCTCAATCAGATTTAGATCTGATTCTTCTCTTCGCTTCTGCTGCACCTCTGATTCTCTGAAAAATCTTCCCTTTTTGTTCTCTTCAAAGAACTCTTGTTGTACTAATTTCATCAAAACCTATTCTCTGTTCACAGATTTGTTATGCCAATTATAAAATAAAATAGTTCCACAAGTTCTGAATTATCTTCAAAGAGAAAACCCACTTTTATTTCTCCTTCGAAGAGCATACCTGCTCTGATACCAAAAATGATGCAAGAAATTTAAAGAAAATCTATGCATAATGAACTCATCACATAAGTCATATAATTTTATGTTGTACTAACGCACTCAGGTTAGACATAAATTTATGCAGAGATGATATTCATTAACATGTAGGAAAGGAGATTTTCCTTTTCATCCAAGACACCCAATTTTCAACCATTATACATCCTCTGAAATATAGAATTTATCGATCTTTCAATCCATTGCAATCAACCAGAACTTATCCATCGATAACACACAGAAGAATATGCTATATAGAGACCATCAATTTATACAATGCTATTCAAGAATCAAATTCATACCCTATCATTCTGATACACAATATCGGAGAATTCTACACTGGCCTTCACCTCTCGCTTATCACACTGATCTCATATAATGGGCGTTACACAACGAAATTCACCTTCATTTGACGACTGGATAAATTTCATCTTAGAACTATCCAAGCTCATGCAATCAACAATTAGATAATTCAAGTTCACACCCGCGGATTTTACAGTCTTTGAATCCGTTAATTTCCATTTCTATTAGAAGCACAGACAATCCAATATTTCATCCATATGCCCACGATCTCAACACATACATGTAACAATAATTTTACAAATCGAATCTACCATTCAATACTCCATAATACTTCTATGACATAAAAGCAAACATCAACCCATTTCAAATGACATTACATAAGAATCACTTCACCACTATAATAGACCCGCTTATGTGTTTTCTATAAACATACTATTTAGAATCATGTGCATCAATAATTCATTTATCTAAGTGATTTGTTCTCATATCATAACCATAAATATACACGCCAATTCCAGATTCAATACATAATTAAAATTTACTAATACTTATGATTCCTTAGTTACACTTGAACACAGTGGTATGGCGTCGTGGATCCCCTTTTAGGTCTCTTCCATTTCACACTACTCCATTCTGCCCATATAATGGTTTACCTTTATAGGAATTGTTAGCACCCTGTAATTAGCAAGATTGGAAAAATTCCAACTGCAGGGGTAACATCAAACCGCTTTGGGATTCAAGGATATAGCCCTCCTGAATCCAGAGAGGGATCTCTCTATGAATGAGTTTTAAAGATGTGATCTTTAAAGCTGAAATTGTGATATTAGGCTAGTTATGAAGAGCATGGGTTTTCTTTGTTTGTTTTTGGTTCGATGAAGACATGATGAATGTGAAGGCGGTTTAGAAAAGAAGGGAGAAGATGTCTGCAAGATGAAGGAATGATTCAACTGATAGAAAAGGAAAAAATAGTTTTAACCCATTGGGCTATGGAGTCATAGGAGGATTTAAATTGGACAAAAAGATTCAAGAAGGATCCATGGGGCAATTTACTTATGTCAAAGGATCTCTTAAAGTGATTTTATGGAATGAAACAGATAGAAAGTAAAGAACAAAAAAAATGAAGAACAGAGCACAGTCTGAGGTCAAGTAAGTGCTTTTAAACTATCCTGCTTTGAACATGTGATTTCAGTCATAAAATGTTTAACGAACAGTTTGAACAGCTTAAGATCAGAGAAGTGCTTTTAAACTACCCTTCTTTCAACCTATTCAATAAGAAAACAACAGATAACAGTCATAAAAAGCAATTTAGATCAGGCGAGTACTTTAAAACCAACCTGCTTCAATATACTTTAAGGAAAACACAGAGAGAACTTGTTATAAAGAGAAATCTAGATCAGGCAAGTGCTCTTAAACTAATCTGCATTAATATACTCTTCAAAGAGAACATTAAAATGAAGAAAACATAGAAGATAAAGCTTTCAATAATAGTAGGGTATTGTTGAGAGTATGTCCTAGCTCTATGCTTGTTGCTCTTTATCAGAGAAACTGAATAGAATGAAAACATTAAGGAAAATAACAATAGACAGTGAGGAACACATCACCATTGACACAAATCATGAATCCCATAAATCAGCAACTTGTATTTGATGTTCAAACCAATTACAATCAGCAAGCCCGGTGGGTCTCTACAACTTCAATCTTCTCATGTCAGCTTATGTATCTTCAAGTTGCAAAAGGGCATCAGTAGCTTCAGAATAACTATTACATACATTCAGATGTCCAGAGACCAACATTTGCTCGTTTTCTACAAAGGTATTTATAGAAGAATGAGGAGGTGAAATTTAAAGAAAAGATCTGCTGGATCAGTTAATGCAGATTGATGACTCTTCGGCCTTTGAAGGCCTCGATGAAGAAATTTACAGGTGTTTATCAGCATTAATTGATTTACACTAAGGATTAAGCTCGGTGGGGAGTTTTTTTTGACTTTGGGGGCTCGGTGTCACGTTGAAGTAACTCTGTCACTGCTTCCCGAGGTCTAATGATCGAAAGATTAGCTTCTGGGTTGTTCTTTAATCTTTAAAATAGTTTTGCCGACAATTAGAGATAAGATCGTTGATCAATATTAATTGTTCGAATGTCTTTGATTTCGGTGAGGTTGCAGGTGCCTTTAGGAGCTGGAGAGGGTTCGATTAGCCTCTGCTTAAGGTGGTGGAGGCTTTCTCATATCGACAGATGTCTTTGTTCCTTCCCAAAAAACTTTTAATTCACTTTAGTTAAGTGTTTTCAATCTTCCGCTCTGGTAAAAATTGATACTCTTTTACACAGTGTCTTGTTGATGTGAAGGTCGTGCGGGGCTCATATAGCATCACTGCCTCATGAAAAAATGATGAAACATCGAATCCGACCCTTGTGAATGGTTTCCCTTGATGAATCAATGGCATGGGAAACGTCTTTCCCGGCCTTTGGCCTTTCTTTCGAAACTATGGAAAACCATTCGAACCTGCAAAAAACAGAACCAATTAAGAAATCCTGTGTTTTTTGGGTTTACTGCTTCAAAGGCGTAGGATGGGAGCAGAGCCGTTGGATGGCAACATCCAATGGTGGAGATTAACCGAAAGAAGGCTTTAAAAAGAGCGGGAGGGAGAAAATAACAGAACCGTTGATCGCACGATGATCCACGGTGGAGATTAGTTTGAAAATCCTTTGGTAGAGGCGGAGGGTGATGAAATAATGCGGGAGAAAATCTGGGCCGTCCGATCTGGACACATGGACGGTCCAGATCTAATCGGAGGATCGCAATCAGCGGGACAAAACAAAGGGTGCGATGAAACTTTGTGATGCGATTGAGCAATGACCGTTGATCTGAGGATCAGATCAACGGCGGGGAATGAATCGGAGGGATGGGTGATCGGGGGGACAAACAAACGCATGCGATTGAAACTTTGTGATGCGATTGAGTGATGACCATTGATCTGGGGATCAGATCAACGGTTAATATCCTTTGATTGTTTGCACCAGCAGAACCCTTATACTTTATGAAAAACCCACAAATTTTAATAAAAACCAAGGTTTGAGTGGATCGGGGCGGAACATATATATATATATATATATGAAATGGTTGGGCGCTCAATTGCGGGGCCCTTGTGGTTATATGGAATACAATGGGCCAGGGGCTCTTACATAACAAAGACCCAATCGCAATCTGGCCATCGAGTCGGGCTTTTCAATCAACCCATTGAAATATTCCGATGCGATCGAGCGCTCGGGATCTTTAACACTTGGTCACTGGGGTAGGTTATATGAAATAAAAAGGCGAGGGGAGTTGGGTTTATATGTATATGACCCAATGGCATCGGAACTTTGATGTGGGTCTTTCCGATCAACCCATTGAACTTTCTCCTATTGTGATTGCGCGATTGGCTCTTTTCAATCTAACCATTTATATTAACACGCGACTTTGGTTTTTAGACCAAAAGTTAGGATAAATGGGTTTTACAAAGGAAAAAATGAATCGGGATGGATTCTTAGAAGGTTTAGCACCCGATTGCGGGCCCAACGGGTTACATGAAATAATGATATGATCGGAGGTTATGACCGTAAGGCTTAATCGCATCGGAAACATTCAGCATGACACAAAGGCTTGCACTCTTGGGTTTGTGCAATGCGATTAGCGCCGAAAGTTTTCTAGCGCTTGGTCTTAGCATCACGGGAAGGCAGTGGGGAAGTGGTTGAGACTTGGGCCTAAGGGGATTAAAACCTTAATGCAAAAAGTGGGTTTTTCATGGATTTTCAATGGTTTTTGATGGTTATAGGGGTTCCGATAAGGCAAAGAAGGAGTCTTTAAACCTTATCAAAGGGTTTCGATGAAGGGAAAAAAAGGAAAATGAGGGATTTCATGGGGGAAGAAGGGGTTAAAATGGGGTTAATTTAGCAAGAAGAAAGGGAAGGGAAAATGATGTTTGTAGCAGTCTTTCTCATGGATTTTTAGCAGAATTTGTGAGTTCTGAAGGGAAACAACAGTGAGGATTTTAGACATGAGCATGAGATCTTACAGAGGCTTCAAGAGATAAAATTTTTGACAATGAAAGTGTTTCTTTGAAGACTCCAACAAATGTTTTGGCCACCTCTTGATAAAACAAATTTTATAGGTGGCCAACAGTGGCTCCACCTGGGGATGGTGCCTTCTTGAAGGCATCAAGAACTTCAGACCAACATTCTCTGGGAGGCTGACCTGTGCCTCATCCATTGGGCTACCCTTCCTTTGCTAGGATGATCTTACTTTGTTCTAAAAACACGTCAGCAGCTATGAAAACAATGGATCTCCATTCAACAAGCTTTCTACCTACCCAATCCTACTGATTTAACATTTTTTCTTCATTTTGAGTGCACTTGGATTGGCAAACTCTTTTACAACATTTATTTCTTTTGAAAACAGAAAATCTAATCTAATTCTACTCCTTATTTCTCCATGAACTCAGATTAAACAGTTGAGTCCATCTAATTCTCTACCTAATCTACCATCTGTTGGGATTAAACGGTCCAACAAATTTTATTCTCTAAATTCTACAACAAAAATTTAAAAACAGTCAAGTCAAGATTAAGCTGTTTGACTAGATGTGATCTATGGCATGGAAAACAAGCTGCACATAGATATTTATTTTGCAAAAAAATTAAAACAAAAATGGAAGGTTTAAGATCTGAAATTTGAAAGCACTTCCTTCACCTTTTTACAACTCTGTTTTTTACTCTTTTTGAGTTGTCCTTATTTTATCAACTGGTTCATATTTTGAGCTGATTAGATCCAGATTTAATCTTGTTTGACTCAGAATTTTACATAGATTGGAGTCAATTTTTGCTTGGAAACTTAGGTTCAGGTTTTGAGCATGTTTGAACCTTTAATTTCTATCCTAATCTATCTACTGATAAGCCAATATTAAACAGTTTGGCGAATCAAATTCCACTATCCTATCAGCAAAAAATTTAAAAATAATTAGTCAAGATTAGACTGTTTGACTAACTAGAGGTGTGTTTTTCAGGAGTGGCATTTAAGCTTGCACACTTTCAGATTTATTTCTCTTTTGTGGTATGGGGCTGTACCTTTATTTTTTTTTACAATCTGCCCTCTTTTCTTTCTCTTTTTATTGTTTTTGTATTTTTTCTTCTTTTTTGATAATGATCAAAGCAATGGTTTTTAAAAATGGAAATGAAAGCTTCAGAATTTTAAACTCAGTCGTGGTAATGCTTAAGGACACTACCATTGACAGGACCCCCAAAGAGATCTGTGCCATCTAACTCTTGCAGAAAAAAGGCATTAGGACCAATGGTGGACTGAATGATGTAAGGACCTTGCCACAAACTGTCAAATTTGCCATGTTTACCCTTCTCCTCTCTTCTGGAGTCCCACTTGAGTACCTTGTCTCCAATATTGAAATCACAAGCCTTTGTTCTTTTATCAAAAAACTTCTTTATGTTCTCTTGCACTTTTTGAGCTCTGTTGTAAACCTCTTCCCTTGTCTGCCGAAGATGTATGATCTGATTAATCCTCCTTATCATGCTGTCCTCTTCTGACTGTATCTCTTGGACTAATTTTATCACTGGTACACCTAGGCTGGTAGGAAACACTGCATCTGCTCCATAAACAAGTTGGTAAGGAGAGGTTCCAATGAATTTCTTTGTGGTCAACCTGTCTGCCCACAGAGCATGCACCAACTTGTTATGCCATGATTTTTTATTTTCTTCAAGCAGCTTCTTGATGATGGTCACCAAACTTTTATTTGGTGATTCAGCTAACCCATTACCTTGAGGGTAATAAGCAGTAGAATGACCAAGTGTAATCTGATACTTGTGACAAAAATCAATCATCTTTTTGGAACCAAAAGCAGCAGCATTATCAGCAATAATCTTCCTAGGACATCCAAATCTAGACAAGATATGATCTTCCAGGAATTTTATAATGACAGAATCTGTAGCATTCCTAGAAGGGATGGCCTCTATCCACTTTGTGAAGTAATTAGTGGTTGTGAGAATCCATTTGTGTTGGGCAGATGAAGTAGGATGGATTTCTCCTATGAAATATAGGCCCCATTGTTGAAAAGGAGCTTCAACAGTGATAGGTTGTAATGGTAAAGGAAGGAGTTTTATTTTGCCCTAAAAAATTTGGCATTTGTGACAATATACTATCATTTTATGGATATCTTGGAAGAGGGTGGGCCGGTAATAGCCAGCTCTAAGGATTTTATTGGCTGTGGTTTTCCAGTAGAGATGCCCTCCACACTCTCCCTCATGGAATTCATGCTTGATCCTCTCTGCATCAACTTCAGGCAAACATTTAAGTAATAAACCATTAGCATTTTTCCAATACAAACATTCATTTAAAAAGAAATAGTTCCTAGCTTTCAACTTTAAAAACCTTGCCTTTGTTTTTGATAAATTAGGAGGAGCATTAATATTTTTAAGTACATACAAGATGTCAGTGTACCAAGGTGAGTTTTGAAACTGATCTTCGATAGTGGGAGCAGGTAGTTCTTCCTGTTCATCCAAGGCATCTACCATGTTAATGTCAAGGGCTTGTAGATTAGATTCAACCATTAATTGAGCTAAGCCCTAACCTTTAATAAGTTTGGTGGGTTTGATTTCCAAATCATACTCTAATATTACAGCAATCCATTTGCCTCTCTTTCCATCAGGGTCTTGTGACAAGATCTCTTTTACCACTATATTAGGTACATAGGCAATGATGTGGGAATGTAGAATATACACCCTGAAGTCTTTTAAGGCCTTTACCAAAGCATAGGCCTATTTTTCCATTATGTTATATTTCAAGGGTGCATCCCTTAAAGCCTTGCTAAAAAAAGCAATAGGTTGTTCCCGTCTCTCTGGGTTTTTCTGCAACAGGACTACAACCACGGTGTGTTCTGAGGCAAAGGAAAATATAAGGAAATCATTTGAAAAGTCCGGGCTGATCAGGACTGGGGCCTGGGTGAGTGCATGTTTTACCAATTCGAAGGATTTTTTGGCTTCTACAGTCCATTTCACTCCTACTTCTTTTTTGAGCATATTAGTCATGTTTCTAAGGAGCTCTGCTAAGTTGGGAATAAACCTCCTCAAGAAGTTAATCTTTCCAATAAAGGACTGCGGTTCTTTTGTGTTCCTCGGGTGGCTAATCTGTATTATTCCCTCAACTCTTTTTGGATATATTTTAATCCCCTTTTCTGATATAATATGGCCAAGTAGTTTTCCCTCTTGTAGGCCAAATACTGTCTTTTTGGGATTTAAAGATAGCCCAAATCTTCTGCATTTTTCAAAGACATTTCTTAGATGTTTAAGGTGTTCTTCATCAGATTTGGAATAGACTGTTATGTCATCAAGGTAAATTACAATTAAGTGCCCTATTTCCTCTAAAAATGCAATATCCATGGCCCTTTGAAAAGTGGCCCCAGCATTCATTAGTCCAAAAGGCATTTTCACGTACATGAAAGTGCCCCAAGGAGTGGTGAAAGCTGTCTTGAGTTGATCTTCTAGGAGTACCAAAACTTGGTTATATCCTGAAAAACCGTCTAATAGAGAAATCCTTTTTGAACCAACTACCCTCTGTAGGATGTGCTCCATTTTGGGTAAAGGGTAATTGTCCTTTAAGGAGGCTCTGTTGAGGTTCCTAAAATCAATTCACAATCTGATTTCTCCTGTATTTTTCCTCACAGCTACAAGGTTAGAAACCCAATATGAAAACCTCACAGGCACAATGATTCCTGCCTCATACATCTTCTTGATTTCCTTTTCCACTAGAGGTAGTTGTATTGGATTAATTCGACGCAGTTTTTTCTTAAAGGATTTTTGGTTTTCTTTCAATGGGATCCTGTGCTGGATGATTTCTTTATCGTAGGCTTTCAAGTCTTCATATCTCCAGGCAAACACATCAAGAAAATCTTTAAATAAGTCAATGTATCTATTTTTCATGTATGCTGGCAAGGAGCAAGCTAATTTAATCACTTTAGGCTGAGCTTTGGTGCCTATATTGCATTCTTCAACCTCAGACTCTGTATATTCTATAGTGGGTTTCTTTGCTATGCCATTGAAATCAAACAGGTCTTATAATGGTGCGAGCCCCCTAGGTATGTTCTTGTCCTTTGATGGCAATATCTCAATGTATTCGTTTTCTGTGTCCTCGTACTCTTCAGTATGAGTTCCAAGTTTATTAGTTAACATGTTGATTTTTATGGGATCAGATGGTTTTTATTCTTCAGGGGGCTTTTTGTGTGGGAAATTTTCATTTGATCCAGAATCTGAATTAGATAATTCAAATTCATTTCTATCGAGCAGGGAATCCTCTATCTGTTTATCGCCCCCAAAGACCTGCAAATATTTTTCATTATCTGCACTCCAGGCCTATATTTTGTTTGAATGATGATCTGTTTATCACCCGATGTTTCTTGACATGAACTAGCAGCGCAGGCCAACCCGTTTGCAATTATGTTTTGACTCCTTGGGACAAACACGAGCTCATATTTTTTAAATGTGTTCAGGAAATCTATGGCATTATTTTGTTATATCCTTAGTCTAGGATGTTTAACGACATACTATCCATTTAGCTGTTTGATGACTAATTCTGAGTCTCCCTGAACGATTATCTTCTTGGCTCCTAGTTCTTTCAATAGACGCAATCCTAGGATGAGAGCCTCATACTTTGTGATGTTGTTAGTGCATTTGAAATCTAGCCTGAAAGCATGGCTCTCGGAGTAATTTTTTACAGTGTCGACCAACCATACCCCAGCTCCCGCCCTCCTTTTAGTGCAAGACCCATCGAAGTTCATGCACCATAAGGGATTGTTAACATCATTTTGATCCCTATTACCTTGTTCATCATTATGTTCTGTTGTGAGATGAACAACATGTTGTGCTGGGTCTACTTTTCTAGGATTTTCAAGGAGTCCAGCGTGATGGGTAATCTGTTGTTCACATTCTTGATTTTGTTTACTCTGGTTTGTTGTTTCAGCACAGTGCTCAAAAGTTTCTTTCTCGTTTTCTTCCATATCTAGAACTGCCATTATTCCTAGATTTGGGGCCTCTAACTGGTTATCTAAGTCGTTGTCTCCTAGCTCTGGCTCATTTGTGGATTCATTGTTGTAAAGGATAAACGAATCAAGGTCAGTATGGACAGAGTAAATGGGAGAATTTTCAAGATTTTCTGGGCTACTGACCATGAATTTCATGTGTGCCTCTCTGTATAGTCTTCTAAGCTGGCTAAAGACAAGGATAGTGGCATATGTCCCATCCATCTGCATTGTACCTTGCAACTTGGCACCCCATGATCTTGAAAACAACATGCCATACTTAGGAGGCACATTAGCCACTACAACCTCCATGACCATGCACTTGGTCGGGTTTGAGTTAAATTCACACAAAGGTCTTTAATTAGGCCAAGGCATTTCACTCTGATAGAGTCAAAAGAATACAAATCCTTGTAAGGTCTGGTTATTTCTAGTCCTAGCCTTTCCATTATCACCTTTGGCATAAGGTTGTGTGAAGCTCCAGAGTCATGCATATCATTATGAAAGATTTTGTCATGGATATTTAGGCTGACATAAAAAGGAGGTACTACCCCTTCTTGAAATTTCCCTTCAATTTTTGGGCCAAACAAGAGAGCTGGTTGCTCATCATTCAAATTAACGGTGTCACTGTTTTCTCTTAAGTTTAAAGCTTTAAAAATTTGATTCTTATATACATCCTAGGTGGCCAACTCAATGAGAGGGACAGAGATTTTAATTTTGGCAATCTCACTTACCAAATTAAAAGCGGACTGACTCTTTGAAAGATTCAATTCTGTCTTGTTGGGAACCGTTTTATTAGCAATATCAGGTTGCTGATTTTCAGTATGTACAATGTTTGAAGTTGTTCTACCAGGAGCATTAGCTGTAATGCTAGTGCTGCTAGGTTCTTGACACAATTTTTCACTGGTTAAGATGTCCTTATCTTTGTTTTTACTAGAACCCTCAGGTGTCAGTTTACTGCTTTCAACAGTCACTTTAGAAGTCTTTCTAGGCCTTTTCTTAATGGTGATTTCAGAAGCCTTTGGTTTGGGATCATCTATGTTCTTTTTTCTCCTGAGATCATATTGTTCTCGGACCTGCATGATGGCATTTTCGAATCCGAACCTATAGTCTTCGGTCTCTAACCCTTCCTTGTCACAACATGAGTACGAGGCCTGGTTTTCTTCTGTGGGGAAGGTATGGTCTAGGTCATCCACATCCATCATATTCATGCCAGTTTCCTCTGACTCTTCTATTATTCCTTCATCCTCATCAAGGAAGTTCTCTTGAAATGGAGGGATGACCTTTTGATCAGAGTCTCTTTGTCTATTTGGGGGGTTATTTCTCCTAAAGTTCTGGTTTTGATTTTGGTTCCTGTTTTGATTGCTGACTTGGATAGTCAAGTTTTCTACCATTTTTCCTAGTCTCTACATGGTTTTGGCTAGACTATCATATTTGGGATCAGAGGCAGAAGCTTTGTTGTCATCCCTATAGGTTACCTTTTTCTCAGCCCTCATCCTCGCTCTTTTCACAATTAGGTTTGCCTCAACACTTATTGCTCCTTTCTGCATGTCTTCCAGTGTATTATAATCCCTCTCCCTAAGCTGGTAGGCCATATCAGCATCAAAGCCTTCAGGGTATTTTACTAGGGCCATTCCTTGAGGAGGTTTCATGTGTGGTGGAAGAGCATTGTAGATACTGTTAAATCTGGTAGAATAGTCCTGGACTCCCTCTCCTGTATTTCTTTTAAGATTCTGATATTCAGCTAGGATTTGGAGAGGGTTGCTTCTAACTTCCCATTTGTTTATGAAAGTTTGATGTAAGGCGGGAAGATCATTAATGCTATTAGGAGGCAAAGCTTTAAACCATTTCTTTACTTCTCCTCCTAAACTCTGAGCGAAGATCCTCATCTTAATTATTTCATCCTCTATTTCCATGTAGTCAAAGGCATCTCCCATGTTAACTACATGATGTTGAGCGGTGGTGGGTTCTTTACCAGTGAAATGAGGAATCTTGGACTGATAGTCATTGGGTAAAGGAGCTAAAGGATGGGGCAGCACCAAGGGAGCATACCATGCTTCCATGATTGGAGGTGGAGGTGGATTCACAAGAGGTGGATTAACAAAAGGGACAATGGGCTAGAGTGGAGTGGTTTGGACAGATGTGGATGGAACATGGATAGATAGTTGAGCTGATCTTGGATGAGAGATACCTAAGTTGTGAAGGAAATGTAAATCGGGAGGTGTTGCTTCTCTGCTACCAGGATGTGCACTTGTTTCAGGAGAAGAAAGTGAAGAATCAAAATCTAACTGATCTAAATCACTAAGAGACCTAGTTCTAAAAGGATTTACTAAGTCATCTTGTGATTGTTGTAGAGCTGAAAGATTTTCAGAAACTGAATTAGTTCTCAAGGGTGATCTGAAAACAGTTGATAATTTAATCCTAGGAGACTTTCTAAGTAATCTTTGAGGGTTATCAACTATCTCAGGTGGATCATGGTCAGGTTAAGCTCTAGTGTGAATCTTTCTAGGAGCCACTATGTTGTGTTTTTAGACCCAAATAACAAGATAAGTTCAACCAGTTATGAAAATCTTTGAGAGATTAACTAATATGTTTGAATTTCAATCCTACAGTCCTTTAACTGAGTTTGAAAGATGTTATAATGATAAGGGTTCTTCCCAGTGGAGTCTTAAGGTCTATTAAGGATGGTGGAGTCTCCAAGTGGAAGTTTTCAGCTCTTTTGGAGGTAAAAAGTTTAATGGTCCACTACCATGTTAATTTGCAACCAATCTGAAACATTTTGGGTTCTGTGAGTTTTTGTGGTTGTATGAGAAACTAAGGGGTTTATAAAAGCTGGCCAAGCAACTATGAACTCAAAATTTCCCCAGTATGGTCGCCATTATGTTAGCACCCTATAATTAGCAAGATTGGAAAAATTCTAACTGCAGGGGTAACATCAAATCGCTTTGGGATTCAAGGATCTAGCCCTCCTGAATCCAGAGAGGGATCTCTCTATGAATGAGTTTTAAAGATGTGATCTTTAAAGCTGAAATTTTGATATTAGGCTAGTTATGAAGAGCATGGGTTTTGTTTGTTTGTTTTTGGTTGGACGAACACATGGTGAAGGTGAAGGCAGTTTAGAAAAGAAGGGAGAAGATTTCTGCAAGATGAAGGAATGATTCAGCTGATAGAAAAGGCAAAAATAGTTTTAATCCATTGGGCTATGGAGTCATAGGAGGATTTAAATTGGACAACAAGATTCAAGAAGGATCCATGGGGCAAGTTACTTATGTCAAAGGATCTCTTAAAGTGATTTTATGGAATGAAACAGATGGGAAGTAAAGAACAAAACAAAATGAAGAATAGAGCACAGTCTGAGGTCAAGTAAGTTCTTTTAAACTATCCTGCTTTGAACATGTGCTTTCAGTCATAAAATGTTTAACAAACAATTCGAACAGCTTAAGATCAGAGAAGTGCTTTTAAACTACCCTTATTTCAACCTATTCAATAAGAAAACAAAAGATAACAGTCACAAAAAGAAATTTAGATCAGGCGAGTACTTTAAAACCAACCTGCTTCAATATACTTCAAGGAAAACACAGAGAGAACTTGTTATAAAGAGCAATCTAGATCAGGCAAGTGCTTTTAAACTAACCTGCATTAATATACTCTTCAAAGAGAACATTAAAATGAAGAAAACATAGAAGATAAAGCTTTTAGTAAGAGTAGGGTACTGTTGAGAGTATATCCTAGCTCTATGCTTGCTGCTCTTTATCAGAGAACGTGAATAGAGTGAAAACGTTAAGCAAAATAACAATAGACAGTGAGGAACACATCACCATTGACACAAATCATAAATCCCATAAATCAACAGCTTGTATTTGATGTTCAAACCAGTTACAATCAACAAGCCCGGTGGGTCTCTACAACTTCAATCTTCTCATGTCAGCTTATGTATCTTCAAGTTGCATACAGGGCATCAGTAGCTTTAGAATAACTATTACATACATTCAGATGTCCAGAGACCAAAATTTTCTCATTTTCTACAGAGGTATTTATAGAAGAATGAGGAGGTGAAATTTGAAGAAAAGATCTGTTGGATCAGTTAATGCAGAATGATGACTCTTCGGCCTTTGAAGGCCTCGATGAATAAATTTATAGGTGTTTATCAGCATTAATTGATTTACACTAAGGATTAAGCTCGGTGGGGAGCTTTTGTTGACTTTGGGGGCTCGGTGTCACGTTGAAGTAACTCTGTCGCTACTTCCTGAGGTCTAATGATCGAAAGATTAGCTTCTGGGCTATTCTTTAATCTTTAAAATAGTTTGCTGACAATTAGAGATAAGATCGTTGATCAGTATTAATTGTTCAGTTGTCTTTGATTTCGGTGAGGCTGTAGGTGACTTTAGTAGCTGGAGAGGGTTCGATTAGCCTCTGCTTAAGGCGGTGGAGGCTTTCTCATATCGACAGATGTCTTTGTTCCTTCCCAAAACACTTTTAATTCACTTTAGTTAAGTCTTTTCAATCCTCCGCTCTGGTAAAAACTGATACTCTTTTACACAGTTTCTTGTTGATGTGCAGGTCGCATGGGGCTCGTATAACATCACTGCCTCATGAAACAATGATGAAACATCGAATCTGACCCTTGCGAATGGTTTCCCTTGATGAATCAATGGCATGGGAAACTTCTTTCCCTGCCTTTGGCCTTTCTTTCGAAACTATGGAAAACCATTCGAACCTGCAAAAAACAGAACCAATTAAGAAATCCTATGTTTTTTGGGTTTACTGCTTTAGAGGCGTAGGATGAGAGTAGAGCCATTGGATGGCAACATCCAATGGTGGAGATTAACCGAAATAAGGCTTTAAAAAGAGCGGGAGGAAAAAAATAACAGAACCGTTGATCGCGCGATGATCCACGGTGGAGATTAGTTTGAAAATCCTTTGGTAGAGGCGGAGGGTGATGAAATAACGCAGGAGAAAATCTGGGCCATCCAATCTGGACACATGGACGGTCCAGATCTAATCGGAGGATCAGAATCGGCGGGACGAAACAAAGGGTGCGATGAAACTTTGCGATGCGATTGAGCGATGACCGTTGATCTGAGGATCAGATCAACGGCGGGTAATGAATCGGAGGGATGGGTGATCGGGGGGACAAACAAACGCATGCGATTGAAACTTTGCGATGCGATTGAGTGATGATCGTTGATCTGAGGATCAGATCAACGGTCAATATCCTTTGATTCTTTGCACCAGCGGAACCCTTATACTTTATGAAAAAATCACAAATTTTAATAAAAACCAAGGTTTGAGTGGATTGGGGAGGAACATATATATATATATGTGAAATGGTCGAGCGCCCAATTGTGGGGCCCTTGTGGTTATATGGAATACAATGGGCCTGGTGCTCTTACATAACAAAGACCCAACCGTAATCGGGCCATCGGGCCTGGCTTTTCAATCAACCCATTGAAATATTCTGATGCGATCGAGCGCCCGGGATCTTTAACACTTGGTCATGAGGGTAGGTTATATGAAATAAAAAGGCGGGGGGAGTTGGGTTTAGATGTATATGACCCAATCGCATCAGAACTCTGATGCGGGTCTTTCTGATCAACCCATTGAACTTTCTCTGATTGCGATTGCGCGATCGGCTCTTTTCAATCTAACCATTTATATTAACACGCAACTTTGGTTTTTAGACCAAAAGTTAGGATAAATGGGTTTTACAAAGGAAAAAATGAATCGGGATGGATTCTTACAAGGTTTAGCGCCCGATTGCGGGCCCAACGGGTTACATGAAATAACAATATGATCGGAGGTTATGACCGTAAGGCTTAATCGCATCGGAAACATTCAGCATGACACAAAGGCTTGCACTCTTGGGTTTGTTCGATGCGATTAGCGCCGAAAGTTTTCTAGCGCTTGGTCTTAGCATCACGGGCATGCGGTGGGGAAGTGGTTGAGACTTGGGCCTAAGGGGCTTAAACCCTTAATGCAAAAAGTGGGCTTTTCATGGATTTTCAATGGTTTTTGATGGTTAGAGGGGTTCTGATAAGGCAAATAAGGAGTCTTTAAACCTTATCAAAGGGTTTCAATGAAGGGAAAAAAACGAAAATGAGGGATTTCATGGGGGAAGAAGGGGTTAAAATGGGGTTAATTTAGCAAGAAGAAAGGGAAGGGAAAATGATGTTTGTAGCAGTCTTTCTCATGGATTTTTAGCAGAATTTGTGAGTTCTGAAGGGAAACAATAGTGAGTATTTTAGACATGAGCATGAGATCTTACAGAGGCTTCAAGAGATAACATTTTTGACAATGAAAGTGTTTCTTTGAAGACTCCAACAAATGTTTTGGCCACCTCTTGATAAAACAATTTTTTTAGGTGGCCAACAGTGGCTCCACTTGGGGATGGTGCCTTCTTGAAGGCATCAAGAACTTCAGACCAACATTCTCTGGGAGGCTGACCCGTGCCTCATCCATTGGGCTACCCTTCCTTTGCTAGGATGATCTTACTTTGTTTTAAAAACACGTCAGCAGCTATGAAAACAATGGATCTCCATTCAACAAGCTTTCTACCTACCAAATCCTACTGATTTAACATTTTTTCTTCATTTTGAGTGCACTTGGATTGGAAAACTCTTTTATAGGTGGCCAACAAGAATAATACATGGCTTGTGGATTACTTTGAATCCAAGATTTCCTCTAGAAATCTCACAATCTTCTCCTAATATCTCTCTTAAAATATCTTAACTACTTCTTATGACCCCTTGAGGATCTCAACAACAATTATATTCTTAAATTCTGCTATTATGAGAAAATCAAACCAAATCTCACAATCCTCATTATTCTATATAATCACTCACTTTCAAAAAAAAAATACAACAATTACATAATATAATTTAACTTCAAATTGAGATACTCAACTTGAAATTTTCCCTCTCAAACTTAAGTGGTTCAAGACCTTTAGTGCTCCTGCATAAAAAACATTGTTTAAAGCCTCAAAATGCTTCCAGAAGGTTTCAGACCTTTTTTTGCCAAACTAGGCCCCACAAGGAAAAACGGTCCTATGTGTTGTTTCCTCCACTTTTTCTGCTCCAAATGCATCAAGATGGATGAAAAATAATATAATTATCTAATATGGAATAGTTTTTTAGGTATGTAGTAATCTATGGAGTCTTTTAGAGGCTCTACAAGTTGACAATTGTTAATAGTATAGTTAAAGCTAGGGAGGGTAGATGCATGATTTTTTGTGAACAAGATTGGAACTTTGATGATGAAGAATTGTCTCTTAATCTAAAGGAGCTCATTTTTTTCCAATTAGATCAATATAAATCTACTTTTTTCTTTAAAAAAAAATATTAGGGTTTAATATATTAATTTTATGGTTTTTAAGCTTAGGGTTTACAATATAAATCTTAGAGGGTTTATATTTTTGTGTTTTATCATGTCAAGGTTTATAATATTCATTTTAAAATTAGGGCTTAATTTCGCGATGCAACAATGTTTATGAAATGTGTCTAGTGTCACATTGTCTTAATGCAATAATAAATCTCACAATGATTGTGTCGATGTTACATTACATTGCAATTTATTCGCATTCACAATGGGACATTATAAAATTGGGGTTTAATGTTAGGGATTTTAATATTGGGGTTTATAATATTTTGTTTAGGATTGAATTTATAATAGTAGGGTTTAATAATGTGTTTATAATGTTGATATTTTTAATATTCGGTTTATAATATTGCATTTAGTATTAGGGTTTGAAATGTTTTGTTTTTAATATTGGAGTTTATAATATTGGGTGTAATGATTTTTACATTAAAATTTATTCAATGTTGTAATGTCATGTTACAAAATTGATGTTTAATAGTAGGGTTTATAATATTGGGTTTAAAATACTGTGTTTAGTATCATGGTTTGAAATATTTTGTTTTTAATATTAGGGTTTATAATATTGGATTTAATATTAGAATTTAATATTGAGTTTTATAATATTTGGATTTATAATATTAATTCAAGAGTTTATAATATTGATCTTGGAATTTATAATATGGAGTAGTCTAACTAGGCAGCCTGACTTCCGCCAGCATTCCTCCAACCCCTCTGATGTGATGTGCCTATTAGAATGTCCCCTTGCCTTTGATGTGCCTTTCCTGTCAGAATGATGTGCCTTTTGACATGCCTTGCCTGTCAGAATTGGCAACTAATGCGACCTTTTGGAGTTGACATGACCATCTGTATGGATGGTTATACATACATGTTATGGATATTTCGGCAACCCAAAATTCAAATGCTCGTTCCCCGCCAAGGATTTCAAATAGTAGAGTTTCTTTGGAAAATTTTGAAATGAGCCCATGGCACATGACAGACTACGCATATTGCAAATTCCAAACACATAAAAAAAGCTCCATGGCATAGGGTTTCTGTTAGTTGTTTGTTGTTGGAGCTTGTAAGGAGACTTGGCTACATTGCTAAGTGGAGCCAAACCTTTGTAAATCAAATAGAATTTACCATTAGCAGTTGGCGCTGGCACTGGTTTTACACTTCCTTTAGCATCCATTCATCTATTATAAACAATGAAGGTGCTGAATCTGGCAGTATCAATGAAGGGTAATAAGAACTTATTAGGCTCATGGCTCTTCCTGGGTGCCCTGGCGATGGTTCACCATGTGTCTGCAAGGTTTACACCATCAGTAGTGATTTGGGATGGAACACCTACGTTAACTACCTTCTGTAAGTACCTTATGCTTTGTTTTTCTTTTCCTAAGTTTCGAACCCCAGAGCTATTTTATTTTGTTTTCTGTTTCTTGAGTTTCGAACTTTGTTTCTGCTTTCTTGTAGCATTGAAGTACCAGAAGGATCAAACCAATGTGGTTCAGGTAAATCAGTCAAGCTACAATAACTGCAAACGAACAATGCTATCGGAAATTAGAGCAACAACACGGATTTCCTCTTCCTCGATGAGTTGAAGTGCTATTATTACATCGATGGTAGTGCGGGTGCTCACTTTCTTTTTACAAAATCCTACGCCCCGCATCATTACCTTGTTGATGCTATGACCCCCTCACTACCAGGAGCGAGGGTCTGGATCCTAGATGCGAGCTCCGTCCTTTGGATTAACGGTTTTTACTTTTCTTAGGATCACAGGAGAAGCATTACTTTTATTCAATCTTTATCTTGTAAATACAACACTATTTTTCTGCGTGATTACTTTTATTCAATCTTTATCTTGTAATTAAACCATTACATTTTACATATTTCTTCGTCACGTGGAATTACATAGAAAAAACAAATAAAACTGAATGAACAAAAACAATAGCTTTATTCCCTTTATAATCAAGGTTTTGACTATGTTTCTAGCCATGGCATGAATGGCTACATGGATTTTCGTTACATATATGGATCACTTTATTGGTTGGGTTTCAGTATATTTTCATTTATTTGTTTTAGTTTTCACTATTTCTATTATATTTAGATGTGGATTTTAGAAAACGAACCTCCGCCATGATAGTAACATCGTTCGATCTTTCTTTGTTTTGGAAACTAAAAACTTGTTTGAATTAATATTCATTATATATATTTTTTACTATCCCTATTATATTTAGATGTCGCTTTTTAGAAAACTAACTTTCATGATAATAAATCATTGGTAAAAACTTGTTTGAATTAATATTAATTATACATATTATTATTTGGAATTTTTCATTTTATAAAAAATTAAAAATAAGTTATTATTATCGCTTATTTTATAGGCTTTTTTAGTGTTAGTGTGTCACACTATCTCTAACTGAACCATGGATTAATACTATTATAAAAGAAAAAAATAATTAATGATGCTCAAAATTTATATCAATAGCATTGTAAGAAAGATTCTAAATAAATGTAAATAAAATATAAATATAAATATAAAAACAAACTTGAAAGTATAATATGCATAGAAGAAATGATAGAGTTTTATACTCATAGTAATGTAATTATGGATTAAAAATTATAAATAATTTTTTATATCATAATTTTACTTTATATTTGAAATATTAATATAATGATTTAATAGGCTAATTTTAAATGTGAAAGAGAAATTACAACAAAATAATGTGATTATTTTTTTAAGGTAAAAAGTAAAATTTTAGAGTAATTTTTCTAGTTTTTCTAAAAATGGTTTTTGGTTTTCTAGGTGCACATAAATTGAGAAAGGTGTATGGTTTATTTTATTTATGGAAAAAATAGGCAACAAGCTAAACAATAAACCTACATTCTTAATTAATATGACTAATATTTGTTCTCTTTTAAATAAGTAATTTAAGAGCTAAGAGTTAATTAATTTCTTAATAAAGTCTAAAAGATACGTAGAAGAAGCAAGTAGAGTGGAAGAAATAGTTTCTAAAGGATCACATGGTTGTCTTCATTGCTAAGGGTTGTAGGAAGAACACAACCCTTTACAAATTCTAACAAAAAAGAACTTAAGTACAATCTTCCCCAATTGAATGGGATATGTACACATGATCCAACCAAAAAGCATCCAACCATCATTGTACGATATGATAATTAATAATTAATTAAAGGTGCAAAGGCACTAATCAACTAAGATCTAGTAAATAATTGGTCACCAAGGAACCTGATCTTTCTCCTTCATAACTTATACAATATCTAGAAAAAAGAAAGAATAAGAAGAGAAAAACAGAAAAGAAAAAAAAAGTAAGAATAGAATATTATAAATATAACATTCCTCATATGGTAAAATAGTAGCCACATGAATAGCCTCCTTGAAATGACAACTTCCTCCAAAGACAGTAATCACATTTTTATAACCACCACAGTCTAGGGCATAATTTTCTCATTACTAATAACAAATTAAATTTTGTAAAAGTAGCTCTAAGTGTAAAAAAATACCTCTATATTGAATCCTCCAAGGATAGATTTTTTCATGCTAAAAAATTTCTCCAAGGCTAGGGTGCATGGGTCTAAGAAGGAAAACTCCAAAATTACTCCAAGGCTAGGGCACGTGCGTCTAGAAAGGGAAACGATCAAATTTCAAGCCTAAAATAGGGAACAAGTAAAAATCACCAAAAACATGCCATCTAACTTAATTTTAGGAAGATAAAAACTCTTAAAATAATAAGAAATCCTTAAAGTAGGATGCTCTCATGCAAGAACTCCCCGAGACTAGCCAAATTTTTACTATTAAATATATGCATCTCAAAATTAGTAAGTAGTTATCTAAGAGGGTGAATAGGCCTTATGCTTAGTATAATGATAAATTAGGTCTCATGAATTGGACTAGGAACTCATTAAGGAGGACTTACGATTTGAGGCCATAAGAGAATCTCTTAAGGCTCATTATTATCTAAAAATAACAAATGTCCCCATGTGGGCCAAAAAACCCAATACAAACCATTCTAAAACACAATCAATCGTTGAAATTTCAAAGTGCTTGGAATGACTAGGAATTATACATTCAAAGTGCTTGGAATGGCTTGGAATTATACAACGATGTTGTATGCCACACTGGGTATCCTAAAAGTATAGTCACCACACTAAACATAGCAGCACCTCGAAATATCATGAAACTTGAACCACAAAAAAATCTCTCAATAGAGCCCTCAAATATGTAAAACAATTTCTAGTTGTTTTTTAAATTTGAACTACGTACATATCTCCTCAAAGGGTGTTCAAACATATAATAAAACATAAAAGAAAATAAGCATGAAAAACCAACCTAATCATATCCTTTGGGGTATTTGACTCTCATTCTTGCTCTAAATACCACACTGAACTTGTAATTATGTGACATTATCTACCATTGAATAACCTATCCACTTGAACATGTGTTGTAACTTATGAATGCAACTATATGAATAACATTTCTAAGAAACTACCTGTTGTGGATCATTATATCTGCATATCCTTTTTTATGTCAAGTTTTGAAATTTTGAAAAAAGAAAATGTTTTTGAAAACATATTCCTAAGGATCCGAAATATGCTATAGTATAAGGTTTTATACTTTAGTATAGGAAAAATGCGAAGAAAGAATACATTGTATTTCCATTTTCATTTCGATTTGTGGAGCGGCTGACTATAGATTGTTATATTTTTATTAATCCTAAAGTTCGAGCAACTCCCGCAGTGGAAGTCGCGATCACACTTTATACTTTAGTGAAAATGCGAACACATTGTATTTCCATTTTTCATTTCGATTTAGGAGCGTCGACCATAGATTTGTTATTTTTACAATCCTAGTAATTGTAGGTCTCCTCGTAGCTTTTGGATACAACCGCGGGGGTCAACTTGCTCGCCGGGTTAATAAAACACTCCCCCCGTTAGCTGGTGGTCGCACGCTCGTTGATTACGGGGGCAAGTGGCTGGAGGTTCCCGCCGTACTCACGTGCACTTCATGCCAGTTTCCACAGGTGTCAAATACATAGTCAGCTTGTCTACCCATCATGTGCTGATTAAAAGTCTCCGCACCGGTTTGCTTGTTCATTTAGGTTGAAGGTCCGCGCAAAATGCCCCGCCACCTTCGCACCAAGTTGTTTTCGAAATTCTTTCGCCTATGGCCAAACGAGCATCCTTGTTTGGTCCGTCAGGATGCTCTGCCGCACATGGCTGACAAGAATTTCGAAAACAGTTTGGTGCGAAGGTGGCGGGACGGGGTTTAAAACTGGGCAACAATCACAAATGAATCACGACGGAACGGAAAACCCAACTTATAAACAACGGAGACCGTAATCAATGCAAAGGTGACGTGGGACGACACGCATAGTGGATGACAACTGTTTGCCAACTGTTTGACACTTCAGCGGATGACGTAATGCGGGGGGTCTGTGAGTACGGTCGAGACCTTCAACCCATACCCCCCGCAATCAATCAGAGCCGTCGATCAATAATTTTCGTAGATCTGACCAGTCAACTGCGGGGGGTCTGTGTTTTGATAACCGACGGGCAAGTTGAGCCCCCGCAGTTGCTTATCCAAAAGCTTCTGCGCGTGATTGCGACTTCCGCTCCGGAAGTTGCTCGGACTTTATGATTAATAAAAATATAACAATCTAAAGTCAGTCTGCTCCATAAATCGAAATGAAAATGGAAATACAATGTATTCTTTCTTCATCTTTTTCCTATACTAAAGTATAAAACCTTATACTATAGCATATTTCGGATCCTCATGAATATTTTTTCAAAAAACATTTTCTTTTTCCAAAATTTCAAAACTTGACATAATAAAAAGGATATGCAGATATAATGATCCACAACATCTGGCTCCACCTGGGGATAGTGTTTTTACCACGAAACACTAAGAACCTGCAGATTAGTGCCTTCACCTCGGGCATGGAGTCAAAAATTGCTTGATGGAAAATGTACAATGAACACTCCGGATATATACAATGATGGATCAGTAACTGCTTAATGTCGGAAATAATGCTTGAGATATTGCCCATTGACAGGCATATCCAGCATTTCTCCTTCCAAATTTTCCAACACGAAGGTGTTATTTCCTCTGACTTCATTAATTTTGAATGGGCCATACCACAAAGGATCAAATTTCCCGTGTTTGCCTTTATCTTCCCTTCGTGTATCCCATCTCAAAACTAAATCTCCTTCCTGAAACAAAACTTCCTTTGCCTTTCTATCAAATACTGCCTTCATCTTTTGCTGATAAGTGAGCAAGCGGTCTTGAACCTGATTTATGCTTTCGCTTAATTCCATCACATTGTTCATTCTTCGTATCATAGGGTTTGGTTCTGCTTGAGCATCTTGAAGGAAAGAAATTACAGGTTTTACCAATTGTGTTGGAAATAAAGCTTGAGTGCCATACACGAGCTCATAAGGTGACTTGCCAGTAGACCTCCTTGTGGTCATCCTTGTTGCCCACAAAGCGAAGACTAGCTTCGTGTCCCAATTCTTCTGATTCTCACTGATTGTTTTCTTCAAAATCCTAACCAATGTTTTGTTAGAGGATTCTGCTAATCCATTGCCCTGTGGATGGTAAGCTGTGGAGTGAGACAACGTCACATTATAAGTTTGGAAAAAATTGATAAACCTGAGTGAACTGAAAACCTGAGCATTATCTGTCACAATCTTCACGGGGCATCCAAACCTGCTGAAAATGTTCTCCTCCAAAAACTTCATTACTACCACATCATTGGCTTTTCTGGTGGGAATTGCCTCCACCCACTTTGTAAAATAATCCGTAGCAGTAAGAATCCATTTAAATTGCCCGCTGGATGGTGGATTAATCTCTCCAATGAAGTCCAATCCCCATTGTCTGAAGGGTTCTTCAACAAAGACAGGAAGAAGAGGTAGGGGAGCCATCTTTTTCTTCTCTGCAAATAATTGGCATTTTTGACATCTTCTGACTGCCTTGTAAACATCTGAAAACACAGTCGGCCAATAAAAACCTGATTTGAATATTTTGTGAGCCGTTACCTTCCAGCTGTAATGCCCTCCACACAGGCATTCATGATACTCTTCTATCACTTCTTGAATTTCTTCCTCTGTAAGACACAACAACAACATACCAGCTGGATCCTTCCAATATAATTTTGCTTCGATTATAACATAAGGCTGAGCTTTAAGTTTCAGGGCTCTGTATTTTGGTCTATTAATGGAAGGTGGACATGACAGAAAACACAGATAATGTACAATATCCTTATACCACTCTGAACAGAGAAATTTATACTTAACTGTTGTTTTTGATTGACTGTCACGCGTTTCTTCATTTGCTTCTTCTACGGGGGCCAGCAAATTGATTCCCAGCGCTTGGAAATTGGATTCTGTCAGTAATTTGGCCAATCCCAATCCTTTAACCAGCTTGGTTGGCTTTATATCTAAATCATACTCCTGTATCTTTGCGATCCATTTTCCTCTTTTACCTTCCACATCACTTTGTACGAGCACATATTTCACGGCCGAATTGGGGACATACGCCAAAATCTGAGAGTGAAGAACATAAGTTCTGAAAGCTTTCAATGCCTTTACCAGAGCGTACACCTATTTCTCTAATATGTTGTAATTCAGTTCTGCATCACGGAGAACTTTGCTGAAGTATGCAACTGGCTGTTCCTTCTTCTCTTCATTTCTTTGTAATAAAACGACTGCAATAGTTGATGGAGAAGCAAATGAAAAAATTTGAAACGGCTTCAAATAATCTGGACTTACCAAAACAGGAGCTTCTTTTAAAGCCTCTTTGATTCTCTGAAACGATTCCCTCGCCTCCTTGTCCCACCTTACCTCAGCATTCTTTTTTAGCATGTCAGTAATCTTTTTAACGATTTCAGCATAATTTGGGACGAACCGTCTCAGGAAATTAATCTTTCCGAGGAAACGCTGGATATCCTTTTTACTTCGTGGCAGAGGAATCGTCTGAATAGCTTCAACTCTGGCAGGATCAATCTTCACTCCTTCTTTCGAAACAATGTGGCCTAATAATTTACCCTCCTCCAGGGAAAATAAAGACTTCTTCGGATTCAATGATAATCCAAACTTTCTGCACTTCATGAAAGCCTTCTGTAAATGCTGTAAATGCTCCTCATCCGACTTCGAAAAAATTGTGACATCATCCAAGTAAACCACTACAAACGTGTCTCCTACAAATGCGATATCCATCGCCCTTTGAAATGTGGCCCCTGCGTTCATCAGGCCAAAAGGCATCCTGGCGTACATGAACGTTCCCCAAGGCGTAGTGAAAGCGGTTTTTTTCTGATCCTCCTTCTCCACTGCTACCTGATTATAACCTGAGAACCCGTCCACCATAGACAGTCTATAAGCGCCAGTCACTTTCTGCAAGACAAAGTCCATTTTCGGCAGAGGATAATTATCTTTTAATGAAGCCCTGTTCAAATTTCTGAAATCCACGCATAGCCTTATCTCTCCATTTTTCTTTCGAACAGGTACAAGGTTAGAAACCCAATCTGAATACCTGAGTGGGACAATTATCTTAGCTTGCAACAATTTCTTAATTTCCTTCTCGATTGGAGCCAACAGCAATGGATTAATCTGCCTAAGCTTCTGTTTATGTGACTTAACTCCCTCCTTGAGTGGAATCTTGTGTTGTATAATGTCTTTATCGTATGTTTTCAAATCATCATACGACCAAGCAAAAACATCTTTAAACTGTTTAAACAACTCAACATACCTTTCTTTATATTCCTTCGGAAGCCCCTTGAATAGTTTGACCATCTTAGGCTCTTGTGGAGTACCCAAATTGCAATCCTCCACTGGCTCGTCTTGGTTCTTCTGCTTTTGATCCACAGCAACATCATTAGCCCCGAACAATATTTCAAGCGGTACTAAGCCTCTGGGTAAGAAGTTATCTTTTAACTGAATAATTTCCCGACCACCAATTTTCTTTTGAAAAGTATTTCTAGCCAACTCGTCTTCATCACTTTATAGATCAATTTGATGATCTTCAAACTCCTCAGTCATCAACAAAAACTGCTTAATCTGCTCATCATCTTCGAAGACCTTCCAATGCTTAACATTATCAGGAATCGACGGCCTATGTCTCATTTCTATCTCATACCTTAGTTTCACGCTGATAGGAGGTTTGAACGTACTTGCTGCAACTGCAAGTGAATCTGCCAATCTATTTTCTTCTCTCGGCACAAACTGCAAATTGAATGCTTCAAAATAATTTTCAATCAGATCCCATACTTCATTCCGGTATGCTCGTAATCTGGGATGCTTGGTTTGACAGGAATTCTTAATCTGCCTTATAATTAACTCTGAATCTCCAAACACAGTCATAGCTTTAATTCCCATCTGCTTAGCTGTCTGCAAACTAATAATTAATGCCTCATATTCTGCAACATTATTAGTAGACTCGAACTCCAATTTGAAAGAAAAAGGCACCAAATTACCTTCCGGAGAAACAAAGATGAAACCCGCTCCAGTACCTTCTTTGGAAAATGCCCCATCAAAATAACATTTCCACGGCTTTTCTGACTGTAATTCCTTATGCACAATTTCTGACTCAAACTTCCCCTGAGATTCCTCAGCAAATTCTGCAACCTCCTGCAACATGAAACATGACAGATCGTCCTTTTCCTGACCATAAATTGGTGAATTACTGGCCTCTTTCTTGGTGGCAGTCTTTTGGAATCTGGTCTTTCTATACAATCTTCTCTCTTCACCATTAAAAACGGGAATAATAGCATACGTAAAGTCCAGCTTCAAAACTCCTCCCAGCTTCGCTCCCCATGACCTAGATAATAACATTCCAAACCTGGCTGGAATATCTGCCACTACAACATCCATCATAATACTTTTGGCTGGGATTTGAGCCAATGAAACAACCATATCTTTAATGAGGCCTACACACTTAACTCTTTTCGAATCAAAAGAATAAAGATCTCTGTATGGCTTGGTAATTTGTAGATTTAACTCCTTCATCACACTCAGTGGCATCAGATTATGTGATGCTCCAGAATCCAACATACAATTGTGCAAAACGAAATCATGCAAGAGAAGAGATATATAAAAAGGAGGAACAGACGAATCTACCTCTTCCACATGAGGTCCAAACGTCACCACTGGCTTTTCTTCTTGCAGATTGACTGTATCACTCACTTCATCAGGCTGGGTCAGATTGATAAATTCAGCGATTTCTTTTTTGTAACCCGGGGTTTTCATGAGTTCAAGAAGAGGTACTTGTATCTTCACTTTTTCTAACTCTTTGGATAGACTGAAAATTTGATTTGATCTTGTCAACTTTTCAGGATCTTCTTGATCTTTTTTAGAATTTAAACTCTGATTAGAAACTGTGACCACCTTCTCCAAAATGTTAGAATCTTTTTCTTTCACCTGGGATGTTTCAGCTTGCTGCTTACCTTTCTGCAGTGGAGTCGCCTTTGCAGCAGGTGCTGTTCCCGGTTCTTTTTCTTCATTTTCTTGCGTCCTCAACCTCTTTTTCGACCTCAAGTCGTATTTTTTATGCAACTCGGATTGCATAAAATCTGTGAATTGTTTACAATAATCATCCATCTCTTCTTGATCAAATGAGGGTTCAGCTTCTTCCTCTTCCCTCTCCTCTTCTTCATCAATCTCTTCTTCTGTTTCATCATCTTCCATATATACAGCAGAAATTCGAGCATCATCTTCTCTATCATCATCTTCGTCTGCTGAGCGCGACGGGGCTGCTTCTATGTACAAAGGAGCTTGCACCTGATCTTGATCCTTCCTTTCTCTTTGTAGAATCTGCAAAGGTTGTTTTTTGAATTGAGGATTAAAAACCCCCCTATTCTGTCTGGCAGGCTTGCTATCTATCTCCAACTTTACCAACTTATTTGAAAGGTTCTTAATAACCTTAGTCATGTCTTCAATTCTTTGGTCCTGAACGGCTTCCTCCTTAGCTTTTCCTTTATCTGAAACTTTACCAGCAGCAGACATATTTGCTTCAATCTCCAGAGCATCAGTTTGAATCTGTTCCAGCGTAGGAGACCTTCTTTCCCTTAGCGTGAAACTGAAATCTGGTTCAAAAGCACCAGAAAAAACAACCCTTGCTCCAATCGGAGGGGGTTTCATTTCAGCAGGCAAACTATTATACAATTTGTTGAATCTCCTAACAAAATCGTTCATATTTTCTTCGGATTTTTTCTTAATGGCATTAAATTCTGTCAAAGAATAACCATGGTCCCTTTTTTCGCCCCATCTCTCAATGAAACGTCTTTCTAGAGCCTCCCAGTCATTAATAGAACCATTCTGTAATCCTTTGAACCACTTCCTTGCCTCTCCACTCAGAGACTGAACGAAAAGTCTCATGACAACATCCAAATGTTCAACGTTTAAATTCTCTGCAAAAGTGCAAAACAGGGGCAGGTGCTGTTCTGCGGTTATTTCATCTTCACCAGTAAATCTTGGGAGTAACTTGAGGTACTCCTGCGGCAAATCATGTAATGGTTGTGGTAGATTTAAAGGTGCATATCTGTTCATCAAGAAAGCAGGGGCTGCAGGAACTGCCATGTTTGCGCCCGGGTTAACTGCTCCTTGAGCGGGGGTAAAATGAATACCAGTTGTGGGAAAAGATGAATGAGGTGAAACAAATGATATGGGAATGGGACTTTGAACAATTGAAAGAAATGGCAAGCGTATAGCGTTTACGCGTAAAACTTTAGCGGCGAATTGCTCTTCTAATGTATGGGTTCTTGAATGGGCCAATGATGATAATTCTTCAATGATTTCTTAGGTTTTCTTGAATGAAAAAGCGACACCATTCTTTTGCCCGGTCTGGCTTGATGTAGGTTAGTCTTTCTTCTTTTGGTTTGGCTTGTGCAGAAACAAGCTTCTAGGATTTGTCGGTTGGAGCTTTTTATGGGAGAATTAATACCGACCTCGTGTGAGTTTTTTGGAGCAGATCTATTTTTAAAAAATCACGGTGTACTGTTCCTCCTCTCCCCAGTAACCGGAGGAAATGTGGGTTAAGAAGCCGAAGGAGAAGAACTTCGACTCTTCGGTCCCCGGCAACGGCGCCAATTAATGTTGTTCCTTGAGAAACAATTCTTGGCTGTGTACAAGAATCCGTGCTCAAGACATTAAAGATGATGTCACAAAAATGTATATATGTGTCTCTGTTTCTTAACCCTTTAAATATTAGTAATATATTTCCCAAATATCAAATCTTTAGGAGCCATGCAATGCCATATTCCCTTTATACTGAAGTGAACAGATGAAAGACAGAAAAAGAACAGGATTTTAACTTGTCATGCTGCGTTACACAGAAGCTGTCATTATAAAATCCAGAGGAAGTGAAAAACATATAAGTTAAAGAAGAGGAGCGCCCATTAAGGATATTAGACATATAAATATCAAGAGACCTGCAGCTCTAATCACTCTACTTTATTCGCAGAAATGCAAATGAAATGGAAACCAAGAAAACTCTTCAACATAGATGGAATATTGGAAACTTGCAAAACTTCTTTATTCATTCGATATTGCTCAGTACAAAATTTAGCCTTCAAAGGTTCAAAACTCATAACCTTCTTCCTTCTTTAAGATGTCTTTAAATACAAGCTGAACCAAAATGGTTTCAGTTATAAAACTGATTCTAACTGACTGTAACTACTTAACTACTTTCTGTCACGGAGGTATATGCCTCAGAAACATTTCATTACATTGCATCATTTGACTTGAAAATAAAATAAAAGATGATAAATCCTAATCTAAAGGAACTGATGTTCCTGGAACAGCAACTGACTCAATGATTTCTTGCGGCTGTACGGTTACTTGTGGCTGCTTGGCGGGAAATCCTTTTTCTGTATCAATAGTGAATTTCTTACATTCCTTCCAGAGCTTGTCTTGAGTTATTGGAGCATTCTTATAACGATGATATTCTACTGTGAAGGCAACAATATGACTGTGAGTGAGGTTACTTGTAAACAACGTTTTCACCATCCACAGCAGAAGGAAATGTCTTTGTAAGAAATTGAAGACTGTTTCTCCCTTTAGTATCTGCGTCTTCTCATGTCGGCCATCTGCTCTGCTTTTTGCAAACACCAACTGATATTCATAAAACTTCCAGGACATAAATTCACCTCCTTCCCTCCAGCATGATGGCAAGCCAGTTCTTATCAATTTATCATATGAAATGTCAAATTTCTTAATCACCTCTTTGATTACCTGTAGCCGCTTCTCTGATGCTTTCAGAAGATCATTTTTAATGATCATCTTGCTTATTTCCTCAGCATAAAAATACCTGTCTTGTATCCCCATGTCTTGCAACTCTTCATCTGTTTTGGAATTAATAAAATTCATGAATCTTTAGCCTGATGGACAAACGAACAAAGGACCTACGTTTGCTTCATAAACGGCAAAATTTAACGACTTGATGCGAGTGGTAAGGCAAGGTTTTTCATAGCTGGACAACAAGCTTTAATATAAACCATGACGGAACGGAAAACCCGATTTATAAACAACGGAGACCGCAATCAATGCGAGGGTGACGTGGGATGACACGCATGACGGATGAAAACTGTTTTCCAACTGTTTGACACCTCAATGGCTGACGTAATGCGGGGGGTCTGTGAGTACGGCGGAGACCTCCAACCCATACCCCCCGTAATCAACCAGAGCCATTGATCAATAATTCTTTTAGATGCGACCTGATCCCAGGCTGAGGTGGGTTATGCCGATAACCGACGGGCAAGTTGTTCCCAGGTTAACATCTGGCTTCTGTGTGATGTTCCCATTGAGAGTTGTGAGAACACAGTTAATAAAAATATAACAATCTATAGTCGACACATCACAAGTAGAAATGGTGGAAATACAATGTATTAACATATTGTGTTTACCTATACTAAAGTATAAAACCTTATACTATAGCATATTTCGGATCCTTAGGAATATGTTTTCAAAAACATTTTCTTTTTTCAAAATTTCAAAACTTGACATAAAAAAGGATATGCAGATATAATGATCCACAACACTACCAAACCATATATCCCCAAGTAACAATACATGTGCCAAGTCTAAGAGGTACTCCTACAAATTTTGTCAATTTCATGTTAATGAACCAACTAGTGAATCCATCCCAAAATATACCCATGAAAAAAGAGAAATAGACACTTTGATTTGACTTTGAGTAAACCTAATCTAGGTGATAATAGTAGGAAAAAGTGGGGAAGAATGCTCCCATGGGATGTTAGGAATCTTACAACTCTTGAAGAAAAATCAACTATAAGAGAGGACCATAAAAACCATCTGAAATAGGCCTCTCATATGCAAACTTCAAATTTATGTTGAAATGAAGCTAGACATGCTCAATATTACTACAACATGTAACTTGCATGCCTCAACTAGTATGAATCTCCATGATGGGATAATAATTTTTCTATCAACCATGGGGGATACCATCTTGTCAAAATCCATTAATGAAAATCCTTGATATATACGAGGTAACCCACCAATTCTTCTATATGTATGTTAAATTTCAAATAAGAGTTGTGGTAACCAAGATACTCAACATATACATCAACCCTAAAAACAAAATATCTCATGGACTATTTTCCCTTCAAAATTATTTACCCCTGGGGGTGATATCATCATCTTGAATATTATTTGTTCTTTTAAATTTGATTTATGTTTCTTAATAAATTACTAATTCAACCTAATAACAATCAAACCATATCTCATGAAAAGTATTTTTCATGAAAATATTATGTCATCTTTCTTTAAAAGAACACCTACACAAGTATGATTATGAACAAAGGAAAAAATTTAAAATGTGCAAGTCTATTCAAGTATAACCAATACCAACTTTGAATATATAATGTGTTTTATTTTCTTGAGATGTTTCCCCTAACATTTTCCCCCTTAAAATATTTTTACTTTTTAAGAATCTCATAAATAAGTTTAGTAATCCTAGAAAAAAATGGAGAAAAGAGATGAAGAAAAGTTATCTTACTAAAGAAACATTGTACAACCTTCTTGTTTCTAGGAAGAGGAATTTTCTTGATAGGTTCGATATGCTTAAGATATATTTTGATCTGCATCTGTAGAAACAATATGTTCTAGAATCCTATGTTCCATCGTACCAAAAATAGAGTTCTTGAGGTTCAAAGATATCTTGAATTCTCAACATTCTTCTAACACCCTTCCCAAGCATGTAACATGATCACCATGATGTTTGGAAAATATTGTGACATCATCTTGATAAATAAGATTAAACCTATTAATATTGTAAGAAAATACATTACCCATTTCTCTTTAAAATTTTGCACCAACATTAATGAAACCAAAATTAGCATGCAAACATAAGGTTAAGTTTCATAATTTTTCAAGGTGATGCCATTTTTAGTGGGCTTGGAGTAAACATATAGTCACCCCATTAAAATCAACATCACTTTGAAAAATTATGAAACTTGGACCACAGGGAAATATCGCAATTGAGTCTCAAATATGTAATTATCTCATTCATTGGACAACTTTCAAAGGATCTGCTAGAGGCATGCTAGATTGCTAATAATGGTTGTGGTAACCAAGGTACTCAACATATAGATCAACCTCGAGAAAAAAATATCTCATCGACTATGGGGAAAGACCCATTGGGAGAAAAGTGATGAAACATCCTTCGAGCCCACATGAAGCAAAATACTAAAACAACGACTCACAGATAGGATGGAAGTCCAAGTACTAACTTTCAAATTTGACTTGACCATGAGTAGCTCTGAAGTCAAAAGTGAATGAGTAGTTATAAATAAATCGAGAGAGTTGTACAATTGATGGAAAATGGAACAGTCAATTAATCCAGGTTGTCGAAATATACATGGCATGTATGTATCACCATCCATAACAATGTCACATCAAATCCAAAAATTCTAACAAGTACACTACGCCATTCCTATTTACCCTGGTCAAAGTGATAGGTTATACCGAGCACAAATGATTTTGCATAAAATTGACGACCCTAACAAAATAAACAATAAGGTGTTAGTCATAGAGGATGAAAACATGGTTTATCACACAATTCATGCACCAACCAATCCCCTAGTTTGGCCACTCCAAATCCTAACAGACACACATTCACTTTGGACTATGCAATATGATAGTTCTAGGGTTAGATATGGGTAAAGAGCTAGTGTTTTCTTTACTTCTTTCACATGGTATTTAACAATCTCATTTAGATTATAATCCAATTACGTAAATAATGTAGTATAATATGAAGAAATAATTATAAGGATCAACATTCATATGGATTTAAAGAATAATTCATAAAGTGTTTCATGATTTTTACTTGATCATATGGTGGGCTAAGGAGCGATGCCTAACAAATAATCCAATACTGAGATTGTATTGAAATGTTGTATGTGATTGTATAGGATTTTTTGATGTATTTTCCACTAAACACATCCCTAGAGAACAAAACCAACAAACAAATTACATGGTCTCTACCATGGAAAAATTTGATATTTCTCCTCTATACCTTTAAACAAATATCAATTATAGATGGTTTACTAGCCTTTAGCTCCAAATAACATTGATAATTGAATTTTTTTTAACGATGATCAACATATTTTTACAATTTATGATGAATGCTTCTAATTTTTTGTGTTATGTAAATGATGAGTTGGAAAATTACAATTTATTCCATCTCAATTCCAACAAGATTCCACTATATTTGAATCCTTTGGAAAAGGTTTTTGACAAGGATGGTTAGGTTAAGGTACATAAAAATATTATCAAGTCCAATTCTGAATTTCGATGAGAAGAATGTCCTATAAAGATAAATTTTTCTAAATCTTGTAAATTAAATGAAATAAATAAAATAGGAACCTTAATTTGTAGGTTTAGTGATGCGTTTGTTTAGACATATGATGGATTGAAGGCATACAAAACTAAAATGTTTAAGCATCTAATTCCTTTCCAGGAGGGCATGGATCCTTTTCAAATCAAACCAAATAACAAATGAATCCTAAATTGGCACCAATTATTTGAGAAGAGATTCAAAATCTATGTGGTGCTAATATTATTGGTCTTATTAGGTATTCATTCTAGGTAGCAAACATTTTGTCAATGCAAAATAAAATTGGTGAAATATATATTTATATAATTTTGGGAATTTGAATTTAGCCTCTTCGAAAGATAGTTATTGTTTGGCTTAAATGGAACAAAATTTTCATAAAATTGGTGAAATATTTATTATATAATTTTGGGAATTTGAATTTAGCCTCTTTGAAAGATAATTATTGTTTGGCTTAAATGGAACAAATTTTGCAGCATGTTACAAGGTGTGACATGTTATCTATGTGATGGGGCCTAGCCCTTCTTAAAACCTGTGCTCAATTAAAAATTCGACTGTTGATTATATCATAAGATAAGATACAGATTTTATTGATTTCGTAATAGTTGAGTTTTAATTAAAACTCGTCCTTGTGAAAGGGAATGAAATGGACATCTATCTCTTCCTCGAGAACTGTTCTCCCACGCTATCACTAACCCTAACACTGTTCAGCTGGTATTCTTTTCATTATTGTTTGGTGTCTGCGAGGGCTTCTCTGTGAGGTAATGGTTCGGCTCTGTCTGCCCTTGTGACTATTTTCCACAGCCCTCCACTGTGGCTCTATACTACTTTGTGGTCTCCGTCGATATGGCAGTTCTGTTATCTCTTCTCGCTCTGTCTCTTTGGGAAAGGGTTTTGCCTGGTTCTTTGTGGTTGTCAACAGGGCTTCTACAACATGGCGGTTTATGGGTGTTGTTTCTTATTTATACCTTTTTGTATGCATTTCATTCCGGCATTTACTCTACCTTTGCTCTCAAAATGATTTGTTGTTTAACTGACTGTTGTCTGCACTTTAAGGTTGAAGTCGTCAAGGGTTTCAGCGTCCGCCTCCGTTCATCAGCTTCACGATGGTAAGTCGTCCCTCCCTGTTTTAATTTCTCAGCTTTCTTTCTGAGTTACTAAAGGTTGTTTCTCCTTCTGAGCAGATCCCTTGTCGGCTGGCGACCGAAATTCCTCCTTCGTTCAGCGTTTCTCTTTTGGGTAAGCTAAGTTCTGTAAACCCTCTCTGTTTCTTTTCTTTTGATTGAGGTACTCTGTTTAATTCATGCCAGGACTTAACTCTCAAATTTTTGTTCTCCTTGCAGGTGGTTATAGTTCTCCAACCGTGGTTCTTCACCGTCTCAGTTATTGACCCCAAATGGGTAGAGTATTTCCCTTTATTCGCCTCTGGTGGTTTTGGAATTTGTTTCGTTAGTGGGTCTTGGCTCCCATGCTTCATTGTACTATTCTGAAATTCACCATTTTTTTTTTGCTATATATGTCTCCTTCTTGGCAAATAGAATAGGGTCTATATGCAGTTACACGATTAATTTTCACTTCGGTTCTGTTGCTTTTTTTCCGTTGGTTCGCTATCTAGACATTCACAGTTAATAGAATGCTGTCTATGTAGGGTTTCGAACCCGGTCCCTAAATTTGATATGTAATATATTTTTTATGGTCTTTTGAGACTCGTAAACAGAACAGGAATGATTTTATAAACATTGAGAATTTAAAATCTGTTGTTGTAAAAATGGTGAATACCTGTGAAGGTTTTTGTGCCTGCTGGTGTGTGAATGTCGGTGTATTTCCTAATTTGTAGAACTCCCCTATTAGATGAATCCCTCAATTTGTCAAATTCTGTGATCGCTCCAATGGCTGTATAAACAAATTAATTCTGCCAGCTTTTGCTATATTCATGCATGTGTTCAGTTTACAATGTAAGATGGAATGAACAACAAACAGAGAAAAAAAAAACAAAAATAGTATTTGACCGCAGATAATTCTCAGATGGTTTTTTTGGAAAAAAAATCTCCTGAATGCTTCTTTTATTGCTTCCTCTTTTCTTCTATGATGGAAGTTCAACCATCCAAACATATTATCATGTTCTTTTTATAATACTTGTTGAACAGTTGTTTTTTTTTTCTTGAAACTATTAACAGTTTCAAGAGGTTACATTTGGTAACTGTCCATTTCCGTTCACCAAAATTTTGACTTAAGTAAAAAAAGTAACTAAAAAGGAGTTAAAGTGCAAAAACATAATCTCTATTCTTAAGTCCTATATGCTTGAACTTGAAAGAAAAATAATTAAAACCAACTCAGGTAGAATGACCTATAAACCTGTGAGACAAAATACTTTTATTTTCATTCACCCTGAACTAGATGCTCCTGCATCAGGCTCCCGGGGTGACAAAAAGTCATGGCTCCATTCCATGAGCTCCTCCACTGAATACCCTGCATGCTGTATCTGGGCCTCTTCAAGCCACGAACTGTCCTCAATGGGATGGTTCTTCCACTTGACAAGGTACTGGAGGTACTCTTTTCTTTGAGTCCGCTTGGCCACCTGTGTGTTGAGAATTCTCTCGATCTCAAGGGGCTGAGCCAAAGGCATTTGCCTCATCCAAGATTCACTTCCTATTTGTGTCTAGGTGTCCAGCTCTGGCCATGCCAAACTGTCCTCTTCAAGACTAGCAGTGTATGGAAACAGATCTGCTATGTTGAAGATGGGTGATGTGCCTATGCCTGGGGGTAACCGTAATTCATAGGCATTTGCAGAAATTTACGCAGAATTTTGCAAGGGCCAATTTTTTTAAACTTCAACTTGGTGTATTCACCCTTAGGGAACCTTTCTTTACGTAAATGCGCGAGAACATCGTCTCCCACCTCAAATTGTACCTCCCGCCATTTTAGATCTGCTTGCTGTTTATACTTCTGACTGCTATCCTGCAACTTGGATTTTACTTGTTCATGTAGATCATTCATTACTTTGGCGAAATCCTCCCCGTCAGCACTCCTTTTTTCCAACTGTCCCAGATCTCGTAACTCATGCACGCCATGAGGATGCATGCCATACAAGATCTGAAAAGGGCTATATCCTGTGCTCTGATTTGGCGAATCGTTATAAGCGAATTCTATCTGGGCAAGTACACGATCCAACATTCGTGAATTTTCTCCAATCAGACTCCGTAATAGGTTTCCCAAGCTTCTGTTTACTACCTCTGTCTGCCCATCAGTCTGCGGGTGATAAGCAGAGCTAAAGTTCAACCGTGTGTCCAACTTCTTCCATAGGGTGAAATGTCCTGTGAATTTCACGTCCCTATCGATAAACAATTGACTTAGGCAACCCGTGCAGTCTGGAAATCTCCATGAAAAACAAGTGTGCTACATGAGTGGCATCACTAGTTTTTTTACAAGGAATGAAATGTGCCATTTTTGAAAATCGGTCCACTACCACCATCACAGAATCATAACTCTGCTGCATTCTGGGTAGACCTAAGACAAAGTCCAAGTTGATTGAATCCCATGGTCTACTCGGAATAGGTAGTGGTGTGTAGAGTCTTGCATTCTGACTGTGTCCTTTCGCTACTTGGCACACCTTACATCTGGTTGCAATCTGCTGCACCTCCCTTCGCATCTTTTGCCAGTAATAAAAATGCCTGATTTGATCCAGGGTCTTATCAATGTCAAAATGTCTGGCAAGACCTCCATTGTGCTTTTCCCGAATGATGTTCTCCCTCATTGAACAGTCGGGAATACATAACTGTCCTCCTTTAAACAACAGTTTCTCCTGTAAGTTATAGTCTAGCCATGGACTATTATTTCTTAATAAAGGATTCTGGCAGGCTTCATAGGCCTCCTTGAAATATGCATCTGTTTGATACAAGTCTTTCAGATGTTCAAATCCCAGTACTTGTATCATACTCTCCTGTAAGAGCAAAGCTCTTCTACTCAGCGCATCTGCTACCTTGTTGGCCTGTCCACTAGTATGCTTCAATACAAAGGTGAAACTCTGCAAGTACTCAACCCACTCTGCATGCTTGTCGTTTAGTTTTTGCTACTGCATAATATACTATAATGCAGAATTATCAGAAAATAAAACAAACTCATTACCTAATAAATAGTGTCTCTAATGCTTCAATGCTTGGACTACAACATAAAATTCTTTATCATAGGATGAGTACTTTTTCCTGCTTTCATTCGATTTTTCACTGAAATAAGCGACTGGTTTGTCTTCCTGGCTGAGTACTGCCCCAATGGCTGTACCACTAGCATCAAAACGAATTTGGAATAGTTTTTTAAAATCAGGCAACCTCAAAATCAGTCTTTCAGTGATCTTCTTTTTCAAAATATGAAAACTTCTCTTTGCCGCTTTAGTCCAACAAAAAGGTTGTTTTGCCTTTTTGATGGTGTCCAATATAGGTGGGCAGATCTCGCTAAAGCTTCTTATGAATTTATGATAAAAACTTTCCAATCCATGAAAACTACGAACCTGAAATAGGTTCTTTGGAGATGGCCAGCTAACAATAGCTGCAACTTTTTCTGGGTCCATCTTCAGTTCATTCTCTGCAATCACAAATCCCAAATAAACTAACTCATTATGAAAAAAAGAACATTTCTTCAAATTTATCAGTAGCTTATTCTGCTGCAATTTTTCCAACACACTCCAAACATGTCGGAAATGATCTTCTCTAGTCTTACTGAAAATCAGTATATCATCCAGATATACAATTACAAAATTCTCGATGAACTCCTTCAGCATTTCGTTCATCAGATGCATCAAAGTACTAGGGGCATTGCTTAATTCGATTGGCATCACCAGCCACTCATACAGTCCTTAATTTGTTTTGAAAGTTGTTTTCCATTCATCCCCCTCTCGAATTTGAATCTGGTGGTACCCGCTCTTCATATCGATCTTTGAGAAATACGCTGCTCCACTTAAGAAGTCCAACATGTCATCCATTCGTGGCAATGGGAATCTGTATCTAATAGTAATTTTATTAATGGCTCTTGAATTTGTACACATTCGCCACTCTCTACCTTTCTTAGGAGTTAAAACTGTTGGAACTGCACAGGGGCTCAAACTTTCCCTTATCAACCCTTTATCCAGCAATTCCTGTACTTGCTTCATGATTTCCTCATTGTCCTTAGGACTCATTCGGTATGCTGCCTTGTTTGGTAGACTAGCTCCAGGTATAAAGTCTATATGATGACTGATGCTTCTTTTGGGAGGTAATTCATCTGGTAAATCATCTACTATAATGTCACTGAATTCTTGCAACATGTCTTGGATTTCTTCAGGTAAATCTGTAATCTTAGTGTGTAACAACACTGTCTTTGGCCTCCTTACAACAGCATATTTGATTTCATTGTCCTCGATCTGCTTTAAAAATTCCTTTCCTCCCACCAGCAATATTTTGACTCCGCTAGTTTCTGCTATCTCTTCCTCCTTGATAGGTACAAGCGTATGCTTAATCCCATCCTTAACAAACTTGTAACAATTTTTCTTTCCATCATGCACTACTTTTTGTTCATACTGCCATGGTCTCCCTAACAGGATGTGACACACGTCCATAGGCATAATATCACAAACAAATTTATCCTTGTATTTGCCAATATGGAACTCAACTTCACATTGCTCATCAACTAACAGTTGATGTCCCTTCTGTAACCACGACACCTTGTAAGGAGTGGGGTGTTTCAATCTCTTCAACCCAAATTTCTCCACCATCTTTGTGGCCACTAGATTATCTGTGCTTCCACTGTCGATAATCAGTCTGCAGCATTTTCCATGTGATTTGCATACTATCCGGAATAATTCTTTTCTTTGAGTCAGATCAACTATCTCTTTTGTTGGTTTCAGCAATACCTTATTCAAAACTAAGGCTTCCCCTGTTTCCGGTACATTCTCTACCTCTTGGGGTGGTGCCTCTGCTTCTTCCATCTGAGCGACATATGTTCCTCTTCCTCCTCTTTGTTCACCCTCAGGACATTCAAAAGACTTGTGCCCCCACTTGTGGCACTTATAACACTGGATGACAGTTCCTCTGCCTCTTCCATTACCTCTTCCACGCTGGTATGGCCTTCTTCCCCTAGTGTTATTGTCCTTTTCCGCTATTCCTAGAGTTTTTGAACTACTACCTTCATCACTGGGATTGGCAGCTCTACCTCTGCCATAGGCTCATCCTTTCCCTCTGTCATATCCTCCTCTTCTGGCATTCTGTTTCCTGTTTATTTTCTCCTCTGCTTTTAACGCACTCTAATAAGCCTCATCTATGGTTCTAGGTGAAAGAATACTTATCTCATCTAATCTTTCCCACCTCTATCAATTCACAAACCTCTCTGTCCTTTCAGGGGTGTCTTCTATGTAACCAGCTCTTAGGTTTACCCGATAGAATTCTTCAGTGTATTCTTTTACAGTCATCCCCTTTTGTTTTAAATTCTGTACCTGCCTGTACATAGCAATCTGGTAGTCTTTGGGTAAGAATTTACCCTTCAATTTAGCCTCCATCCTGGTCCATTTTTTTATAGGTTTCTTGCTCAACCTCTTCCTCTCTGCTTGGAAATTATCCCACCATAAGGACGCGTGTCCTTTCAACCTGGTGGTAGTGAATTTAACTCTTTTCTCTTCACTGATCTCCTCATAGTCAAAATACTTATTTAGCTCATTGAGCCAATCCAGTGGTACCTCTGCTGATAAACTTCCATCATAAGTAGAAAGCTCATGCTTTGGCTTACTATTTGATAGTAAAAATGACCTCAACATTCTGAGTTCAGGTCCTTCTCCATCTGATCCATCTTTTGTCTCTACAACTTCCTCATCACTATCATCTCCTCCCTTAGGATCTCTTCTTCTTTTTGCTTCTACTGCCGCCAAACGGGCGTTCAATATTCGAATCTCTTCTCGCAATCCTTCATCTACTACTCTTCGAATAACTCTCCCACGACCTCGCTGACCAACTTCCATTTCTTCTAACACACAACCCGCTCTGATACCAAAAATTGATGGGGCCCAGCCCTCCTTAAAACCTACGCTCAATTAAAAATTTGACTGTTGATTATATCATAAGATAAGATCTAGATTTTATTGATTTCGTAATACTTGAGTTTTAATTACAACTCATCCTTGTGAAAGGGAATGAAATGGACATCTGTCCTGTCCTCGAGAACTGTTCTCCTGCACTTTCACTAACCCTAACACTGTTCAACTGGTATTCTTTTCATTGTTGTTCGGTGTCTGCGAGGGCTTCTCTGTGAGGTAATGGTTCGTCTCTGTCCGCCCTTGTGACTGTTTTCCACAACCCTCCACTGTGGCTCTATACTACTCTGTGGTCTCTGTCGATATGGCAGTTCTGTTAGCTCTTCTTGCTTTGTCTCTGTGGGAAAGGGTTTTTCCTGGTTCTTCGTGGTCTTCAACAGGGCTTTTGCAACATGGCGGTTTATGGGTGTTTTTTCTTATTTAAACCTTTTTGTATGCGTTTAATTCCGGCATGTACTTAACCTTCACTCTCAAAATGATTTGTTGTTTAAATGACTGTTGTCTTCACTTTCAAGTTGAAGTCGTCAAGGGTTTCAGCGTCCGCCTCCGTTCATCGGCTTCACGATGGTAAGTCGTCCATCCCTGTTTTGATTTCTCGGATTTATTTCTGAGTTACTAAAGTTCGTTCCTCCTTGTGAGCAGATCCCTTGTCGGCTGGCGACCGAAACGCCTCCTCCATTCAGCGTTTCTCTTTTGGGTAAGTTGAGTTTTGCAAACCCTCTTTGTTTCTATTCTTCTGATTGAGGTACCCTGTTTAATTCATGCCAGGACTTAACTCTCGAATTTTTGTTCTCCTTGCTGGTGGTTACAGTTCTCCAACCGTGGTTCTTCGCCTTCTCAGTTATTGACCCCAAATGGGTAGGGTCTTTCCCTTTATTCACCTCTGGTGGTTTTGGAATTTTTTTCATTAGTGGGTCTTAGCTCCCATGCTTCATTGTACTGTTGTGAACTTCACCATTTTCGGTCTGCTATATATGTCTCCTTCTTGGAAAATAGACTAGGGTCTATATGCAGTTACACGATTAATTTTCACTTTGGTTCTATTGCTTTTTTTCCGTTGGTTCGCTATCTAGACATTCACAGTTAATAGAATGCTGTTTGTGTAGGGTTTCGAACCCAGTCCCTAAATTTCATATGTAATATATTTTTTATGGTCTTTTGAGACTCGTAAACAGAACATGATTGATTTTATAACATTGAGAATTTAAAATCTGTTTTTATAAAAATGGTGAATACCTATGAAGGTTTGTGCACCTACTGGTGTGTGAATGTCTGTGTATTTCCTAATTTGTAGAACTCCCCTGTTAGATGAATGCCTCAATTTTTCAAATTCTGTAATCGCTCCAATGCTTGTATAAACAAATTAATTATGCCATATTTTTCTATATTCGTGCATGTGTTCAGTTTACAATGTAAGATGGAATGAACAACAAACAGAGAAAAAAAAAATATTATTTGACCGCAGATAATTCTCAGATGGTTTCTTTGGAAAAAAATCTCCTGAATGTTTTTTTTATTGCTTCCTCTTTTCTGCTATGATGGAAGATCAACCCTCCAAACATATTATCGTGTTCTTTTTATAATACTTGTTGAACAGTTGTTTTTTTTTTCTTGAAACTGTTAACAGTTTCAAGTAGTTACATTATGTAACTGTCCATTTCCGTTCACCAAAATTTTGACTTAAGTAAAAACAATAACTAAAAAGGAGTTAAAGTGCAAAAACATAATCTATGTTCTTAAGTCCTATATGCTATAACTTTAAAGAAAAATAAGTAAAACCAACTCAGGTACAATGACCTATAAACTTGTGAGACAAAACACTGTTATTTTCGTTCACCCTGAACTAGATGCTCCTGCATCACTATGCTACACCATGGGGAACTTAACCTTATGTTGGCATTCCAATTTTGGTTTCATTAATGTTGTTGCAAACTTTTAAAGAGAAATGGGTAATTCACTTTCTTACACTATTAATAAATTTCATGTTATTTATAAAGATGATGCCACAATATTTTCCAAACATCATGGTGATCATGTTACATGCCTAAGAAGGGTGTTAGAAGAATGTTGAGAATTCAAGATATCTTTGAACCTCAAGAACTCTATTTTTGGTGCGATGGAACATAGGATTCTAGAACATATTGTTTCTACAGATGGGGATCAAAATATATCTTAAGCATATTGAACCTATCAAGAAAATTCCTCTTCCTAGAAACAAGAAGGTTGTACAATATTTCTTTAGTAAGATCATTTTTCTTCATCTCCTTTCTCCAATTTTTTCTAGGATTACTAAACTTATTTATGAGATTATTAAAAAGTAAAAATATTTCAAGAGGGAAAATGTTAGGGGAAAGATTTCAAGAAACTAAAACACATTATATAATCAAAGTTGGTATTAGTTATACTTCAATAGACTCACCCATTTTAAATTTTTTCCTTTGTTCATAATCATAGTTGTGTAGGTGTTCTTTTATAGAAAGATGACATAAAATTTGCATGACAAATAATTTTCATGAGATATGGTTTGATTGTTATTAGGTTGAATTATTAATTTATTAAGAAACAAAAATAAAATTTAAAAGAACCAATAATATTCAAGATGATGATATCATCCCGAGAGGTAAATAATTTTGAAGGGAAAATAGTTCATGATATATTTTGTTTTTAGGATTGATATATATTTTGAGCATCTTAGTTACCACAAATCTTATTGGAAATCTAACATACATCTAGTAGATCCTTACTGAGTTCTATTTAGGTTATTCCTTCCATTGTTTGACTTTAAAGCACTTATTCACTTTGTTAAGATTGTACTCATAAATTGGAGGCGACTAGACATAATTGGTGGGTTACCTCATATATATCAAGGATTTACATTAATGGATTTTGGCAAGATGGTTTCCCCCATGGTTGATAGAAAACTTATTATCCCATCATGGAGATTTATACTAGTTGAGGCTTACAAATTACATGTTGTAGTAATATTGAGCATGTCTAGCTTCATTTCAACATAAATTTGAAGTTTGCATATGAGAGGCCTATTTTAGAGGGTTTTTGTGGTCCTCTTTTATAGTTGAGTTTTCTTCAAGAGTTGTAAGATTCTCAACATCCCATGGGAGCATTCTTCCCCACTTTTTCCTAGTGTTATCACCAAGATTGGGTTTACTCAAAGTCAAATCAAAGTGTCTATTTCTCCTTTTTCATGGGTATATTTTGGGATGGACTCATTAGTTAGTTCATCAACATGACATTGAAATAATTTGTAGGAGTACATCTTAGACTTGCCACATGTATTGTTACTTGGGGATAGATGGTTTGGTAGTTTCTTAAAAATGTTATTCATATAGTTGCATTCATAAGTTACAACACATGTTCAAGTGGATAAGTTATTCAATGGTAGATAATGTCACATAATTACAAGTTCAGTGTGGTATTTAGAGCAGGTATGAGAGTCAAATACCCCAAAGGATATGATTAGGTTGGTTTTGCATGCTTATTTTCTTTTATATTTTATTATATTTTTGAACACCCTTTGAGGAGATTTGTAGGTATTTCAAATTTACAAAACAACTATAATTTTGTTACATATTTGAGGGCTCAATTGGGATATTTGTTTGTGGTTCAAGTTTCATGATATTTCGAGGTGCTGCTATTTTAGTGTGGTGACTATACTTTTAGGATACTGAGTGTGGCATACACAATTGTTGTATGATTCCAAGTCATTCCAAGCACTTTGAAATTTCAACCATTGATTGTGTTTTAGAATGGTTTGTATTGGGTTTGTTGGCCCACATGGGGATATTTGTTATTTTTAGATAATAATGAGCCTTAAGAGATTCTCTTATGGCCCCAAATCATGGGCCCTCCTTAATGAGTTCCTAGTCCAATTCATGAGACCTAATTTATCATTATACTAAGCATAAAGCCTATTCACCCTCTTAAATAACTACTTACTCATTTTGAGATGCATATATTTAATAGGAAAAATATGACTAGACTCAGGGATTTCTTGCATGAGAGCATCCTACTTTAAGTATTTCTTATTATTTTAAGAGTTCTTATTTTCCTAAAATTAAGTTAGATGCCATGTTATTGGTGAATTTTACTTGTTCCCTATTTTAGGCTTGAAATTTGATCGTTTGTTTCCCTTCTTAGACCCATGCACCCTAGCCTTGGAGTAAATTTTTAGCATGATAAAATCTATCCTTGGAGGATTCAACATAGACGTCCTATTTTACACTTAGAGCTACTTTTTAGGGAATTGAATTTGTTATTAGTAATGAGAAAATTATGCCCTAGAATGAGTAGGGGTGGTGGTTATAAAAAGGTGATTACTATCTTTGGAGGAAGTCGTCATTTCAAGGAAGCTATTCATGTAGCTACTATTTTATCATATGACGAATGCTATATTTATAATATTCTATTCTTACTTTTTCTTTTTTTCTTTCTTTTTTGTTCTCTTCTTATTCTTTCTTTTTTCTAGATATTGTACAAGCTATGAAGGAGAAGGATCAGGTTTCTTGGTGACCAATTATGTACTAGATATTAGTTGATTAGTTCCTTTGCAACTTTCATTAATTATTCTTTTCTTGAGAGGATGATTTGAGCACTATCATATCACACAATGATGGTTGGATACTTTTTGGTTGGATTATGAGTGTACATATCCCATTCAATTGGGGAATATTGTACTTAAGTTCTTTTTTGTTAGAAATTGTAAAGGGTTGTGTTCTTCCTACAACCCTTGGCAATGAAGACAATCATGTGATCCTTTAGCAACTATTTCTTCCACTCTACTTGCTTCTTCTACGTATCTTTTAGACTCTATTAAGCTATTAATTAACTCTTAGCTCTTAAATTACTTATTTAAAAGAGAAAAAATATTAGTCATATTAATTAAGCATGTAGGTTTATTGTTGATCTTGTTGCCTATTTTTCCCATAAATAAGATAAACCATACACCTTTCTCAGTTTATGTGCACCCAGAAAACCAAAAACCATTTTTAAAAAACTAGAAAAATTACTCTAAAAATTTACTTTTTACCTTAAAAAAATAATCACATTAGTTTGTTGTAATTTCTCTTTCACATTTAAAATTAGCCTATTAAATCATTATATTAATATTTCACATTTAAAGTAAAATTTTGTTATAAAATTTTATTTATAATTTTTAATCCATAATTACATTACTATGAATATAAAACTCTATCATTTCTTCTATGCATATTATAATATTATACTTTCAAGTTTGTTTTTTAATTTTAATTTTAATTTTATTTACATTTATTTAGAATCTTTTTTACAATGCTATTGATATAAATTTTGAGTATCATTAATTATTATTTTTCTTTTATAGTAGTATTAATCCATGGTTCACTTGGAGATATTGTGACGCACTAACACTAAAAAAAAGTCTATAAAATAAGCAATAATAATAACTTATTTTTTATTTTTTATAAAATGAAAATTTCCAAATAATAATATTTATAATGACTATTAATTCAAACAAATTTTTACTTTGTAAAACAAACAAAAAGTTCAAAGATTTATTATCATGAAAGTTAGTTTTCTAAAAAGCCACATCTAAATATAATAAAGATAGTGAAAAATATATATAATGAATATTAATTCAAACAAGTTTTTACTTTCCAAAACAAAGATTGGTTAGTTTTCTAAAAATCCACATCTAAATATAATAGAGATAGTGAAAACTAAAACAAATAAATGAAAATGAAAATAGACCGAAACCCAACCAATACACTGATCCATATATGTAATGAAAATCCATGTAGCCATTCATGCCATGGTTGGAAACATAGTCAAAACCTTGATTATGAAGGGAATAAAGATTTATTTTTGTTCGTTCAATTTTATTTATTTTTTCTATGTAATTCCAGGTGACGAAGAAATATGCAAACGAAGACACCCAGAAATGTAATGGTGTATTTACAAGATAAAGATTGAATAAAAGTAATCATGCAGAAAAATAATATTGTATTTACGAGAGAGAGAGATTGAATAAAAGAAATGCTTCTCCCGTGATCATAAGCAAAGTAAAAACTGTTAATCCAATGGACGGAGCTCGCATCCAGGATCCAGACCCTCGCTCTTAGTAGTAGAGGGGGTCGTAGCATCAACAAGGTAATGATGCAGGGCGTAGGATTTTGTAAAAATAAAGTGAGCACCCGCACTTCCATCGATGTAATAATAACACTTCAACTCATTGAGGAAGAGGAAATCCGTGTTGTTGCTCTAATTGCCGATTGCATTGTTCATTTGCAGTTATTCTAGCCCGAATAATTTACCTGAACCACATTGGGTTGATATTTTTGGTAATTTAATGCTGCAAGAAAGCAAAAACAAAGTTCGAAACTCAATAAACAGAAAAAAAAATAAAAGAGGTCTGGGGTTCGAAACCTAGGAAAATAAAAACAAAGCAGAAGGTACTTACAGAAAGTAGTTAACGTATGTGTTCCATCCCAAATCACTACCGATGGCGTAATCCTTGCAGACACGTCGTGAACCATCGCTGTTGAGTCTCAAAAGTGTTTTCCATATTCATACATATTTCCATTATGTCATAACCATTTAGCTCTTATTTCATAGCCATTTGACCTAAAACCCTACATCAAGTAACCATTTTCATAAATATATGGGTTAGGATCCTTGTTTTCCAAAGTTATTTATTTTATGTATTTTAAGTGAATTTATTATTAGAAACTAGAAAATTAACATAGTTTCATATATCTATATATGTGTTATGAGTTTTGTGACATGTGTAGGTCAAAAGGAGATTTCTAGAAGACCCTTATGTGGCACTCTAAAGCCAAATTCGAATTTGGTTGGAGAATATTATGGGATCAAGAGGATATGTGTCTCATTTCCTTGTTGTATTGAAACTCTAAGAGGATATGTGTCTCACTTCCTTGTTGTATTGAAACTCTAAGAGGATATGTGTCTCATTCCTCAAAATGGTGAGAACAAAGGTAATAATAATCATTCTCATTTGAGATTTAACCATGGAATGGAAAGTTAATAGACCTCACGATAGTGTGGATAATTCCTCATGACTTGTGACATGGAACTTATTTCTCCTATCTTGCATAATTAACTATAGATAATAATAAAAATGAATAAATATTTTGTAACAAGTTAAAATGAATGGATATATGATTTGTAGAAATTTCAATAAAGGTTAACATTCGTCTTCAATTCTAAAACTAAAAAGAACAGACTATGAATAATGCATGAAGACCTTTCTTATCCAAGGCATTTACATGTCTGAATAATTGCTTTAATTGACTGTCATATTTTATTACTTAAATTGTTTTCAATGTTGCTTATTTTAATTTTTCATGTGACAGGCAATTTACATATCTTTTGACTAATGACATGGAATCAATATTGTTCTGCTGTTAATTTATTTTTTTCTTAGTTTTTGTTTAATTCCAGTATTGCTTTGTTTATTTCAGTCTTGCACATTTGCTTCAGTAATTAGATTTAGATATATTAAATTGCTCATGTCATTTTCAGTTACCTCCGAAAGCCACAGCTGGACTGATGGTGAGGGATTGTATTATGAAATGTGTAGTTTGATATTAGTTTCCTTTCTGCAAGTTAGATATATTAAATTACTCATAACATCTTCAGTTGCCTCCGAAAGCCACAGCTGGACTGATGGTGAGGGATTGAATTATGGATGTGTAGTTTGATATTAGTTTCCTTTCTGCAAGTTAGAAATATTAAATTGTACATGACATCTTCAGTTACCTCCGAAAGCCACAGCTGGACTGATGGTGAGGGATTGAATTATGAATGTGTGGTTTGATATTAGTTTACTTTCTGCAAGTTAGATATCAGTTACTCAAGTTGTTTATGGTTACTTACGAAAATCATAGCTGGACTAATGATGAGGGATCAGAAGACAAGTTGATGTAATTTGATTTAGATTTACTTTATTGCAACTTTTGGATTTCTTTCAGCATAGTTTCTTTTGTGTTTAGACAGCAGCAAGAATAGTTTGGTTTTATGCTCACTAGTTCACTGTTTTGATTTATTAGATTAGCAACACCTTTTTCATTTCAGTAGCACATTTTCATTTCCTTTCAAGTTTTGTCATTGTATGTTTCAAATTCCTTTTTCAGTTTCAAGTTGGTAAATCATTATAAAGGACATCATTGCCTTGAATATCCATAACCATACTTGTCTTTTAGAATTTCATAAAAATCAAAAAACGACAAAAAGTAAGAGATAGGTTATCTTGCACATATAGTGCGCCGCACTTCGTCAGCTTACGAATCCCTGGTTGATAATTTATGTTAGCAATTTAGGACACACTAAATTGACCAAACATTTTGGCGCCGTTGCCGGGGAAGTGTAACTAGGTAGCCTTATTTCTTACATCTAAAAAAATTTAATAATTCTTGAGTATGCTCTCCTCCTGCACTTTGTGTGATCTGGAGGATCATAAAAATGATTGTTATGTAAAAAAAAAATTAATAATTCTTGAGTATGCTCTCCTCCTGCACTTTGTGTGACCTGGAGGATCAGAAAAAGAATTGTTATGTGAAAAAGAAAAAAGAAAAAAAAAAGGAGACAAAATAAAACTTCATCATTTCAATTGATTCAACAATTTAAAAAAAAATTGATTTCAATAAATTATTTTGTTTAATGAATATATATGTGTATTTTTGAAATTTTTGAAAATATAAAATACATAATTTTATTAAAAAATCAATTAAAAAAAAATCACATGGAAATAAGACCCACGCATATGCATGAGCCCATTCTTTAGCTTGGCTTTACACATATATGCAGATCTTCAATCCACACAAAGACCCATGCACTGCAATTTAAAAAAAAAAAACCTTCTCTTTTTCATATTCGTTTTTCCTCGAACAACAGTTATTAGAAATCATTTAAAAAAAAAAATTGCACACAATGAATGTATATCACATGAAGAAACTGTTGATGAGGAAAAGATTGCAAATTTTTTATGAGAAGAAGATTGATATTTGCTGATGAAGAGAAGATTACAAATTCAATTGTAGGGACATACAATGGAAGTGTATCATATGAAGAAATTGCTGATGAAGAGAAGATTTCAGACTGTTGATGAAGAGAAGATTGTAGATTCCATTGCAAGTAATTGGAATGAGGAAGATCAATCTGAACTTCTCTGTGAGATACAAGCCATTACACTTCAAAACCTGCAAAATAAAAACAAATCAAACCACAAGTAATTGTCAGAAAACGAAATGCGTGATTGTAAAAAACACCTGATTTTAAAACGACTTTTCTGAGCAAACCAGGACGAATTAGAAAAAAATAAAACATGGGTTTTTTCGGGAACGGAGTAAATTAGGTAATCGTATAAGAACTTTTTGAAATTCGCAGCCATTTGGGAGAAATTTGGGGTTCTTCGGAGCACTAATTTGCAATGTGCGTGGGAGAAAAATATTTTTTTTTATTATGAAAACAGTCACGGTTTTGAGAAATAATCAAGGAACTAATTTCCTTATTTGAGGGAAAATGTGGCAGAATTCATCTGTGGTGGCACATGATGAATGAAAAATGGATTATTTGAGGCAAACACATTATCACATGTGCATCAAATGCAAGTTGTATAAATTGAAAAGGACTCTGCCTTCATCTCCTTCATAGTTAGGAATTTGACTTTAGAAATTTCAAGCTTTTTATTTTTATTTTGCATGAAAGAGGCATTGGCATGACTTTGTTTCAAAAATATTCATAAGGACAATTATTTCATCCATGCTTTATTTCATTTAAAAAATAAAAATTAAAATAAAAAAAAATTGAATCAATGAAATGAATAAGTTATTTGCTCACTTTTCTGAAGGTATTGATTAATTTTGGACTGATGATGAAAGATGAATGGCTAACTTTTTATTCAAGATTTTTAGAAACTGAAAAACCTCATTGTTCAAATCACCCTAACTTTCTCATACAAAATCAGATTTTGATGATTTAAGTATCGTTGGAAAGGTCTCAACAAGATCTATACAATGAGAAATCCATCATTAGAGTTTGAAATGGCAAATAATGAAATAAATTGCTGAAAAAAAACTACATTCAACTTGAGGCACTAATTCCAAAACAGGTATAAATTCTTTTGATTTTTCTTTTGAAAACTTGTTTCATTAATACAAATTCTTAGTTTTGTGTGTAAATATCATAACTAGAGAGATTGATCACCTCTCTCCTTTGATAATCTTACATTCCATTGCAGAAGAAGTATTAGTTTTTTTTGCAGGTTCCAGAAGGAAGGACAAATGACTACAAGAGAATGGTGTCTCTCTAAGAGACCAATTTGTTTCATAAGAGGATGATCAGCAACAAAGAGGAAATATGCTGATGCAAAATCAGATCCAAACACTTGAAAAACTTTCAGATACTATTGTCTCCATCACATCCATACCTCATAATAAACCATTCACCTCATTTCACTTCATATTTCCATTTACATTCACATCCACTTTCCATTTCTTTTTGTCCATTCATAACCACAAATAAAAGCAAGAGGCTCATTCACATGCTTATTTCCCATTGCCATTTTTCATTCACATGCTTATTACCCATTTCCATTTCTACTCTCCATTGCCATCTTCCATTTTCATTTTCCATTTCTTGTCATTTTCATTCAGCAAATAAGTCCTGCTTCAATGCAAACTATTGAGTCTATAGTCCTTTGAGTCTAAGTTCTTTGTAAAACACCTTGAGGCTTGCATGCCTTAATGGCAAGTTCTCATGCTGACACACAATGGGAATACATTAATGTCTCTTGTTCGTCAGATCTTCTAGGTGACTCGACATCAGCAAAATCATTCGTACCTAGCAAGATGTGTTTGGGCATCTTGACTCTCATTGTCATCAATGGTGAGAGTTCTCGTGTTGACTAGTGGCACCATTAATGGCCACTAAGTCAACAATTTCCTACTATGTTCGACATCAGAACATCTTTTCACATAGTAGGAATTGTGCCAATGAGTTTTGAAGACATGAAGACTATTATTTTCAGCATTTTGGAGCAGATTCAACAAGTTTTAGTAGGAGCAATAAAAAGTCATCTCATCTCTTTATCCATGACTCCTCTTGTTCAGCCACTTGAAGAAGAATATGATCATAATTTTGCAGCCACCACACATACACAACTCATCTACATTTAAGGTAAGTGAAGGTATGTTGTTTTCTAATTTTTAGTCATGTAATTCATTAGAATGCTAAAATTGTAACTTTGGAAAAATTCCTCACTCCCTTTTTCACATTGTCATATCTTTAGTTGGGGGGGAAGAGACATCATTTCATATCCACATGTCATACACTATCACACATTTTCATTTCATTTCCATACACATATACTTCCCAACCAACTATTGTTGCAATATGATCCAAAAGATTATATGCCTTGCAAATGATCAATTCATTGATGAAGTAATTATTTCTAAATGTTTTTATGAACTGTGATGCAACAAAGAAAATAAAGCATTGTTACACAAGAACCATTGCTCAAAAAAAAAAAATGGTTGTTACACAAGAACCAACCATTAAAAAAAAAAAAAAATGTTGCAATCAAATGTATTATACTTTTCCAAAAAGGAAAATATCAAGAAGTAAAGTTTGGAATGAATCTATATGAGTCAAAACTCATAAAAGATCAACTCATGGACAAATGAATCATTGCAATAGTTACATGAGGACATGCAACAACTTCAGTTGGGGGGTATGTTGAGTCTCAAAAGTGTTTTCCATATTCATACATATTTCCGTTATGTCATAACCATTTAGCTCTTATTTCATAGCCATTTGACCTAAAACCCTACATCAAGTAACCATTTTCATAAATATATGAGTTAGGATCCTTGTTTCCAAAATTATTTATTTTATGTATTTTAAGTGAATTTATGATTAGAAACTAGAAAATTAACATAGTTTCATATATCTATATATGTGTTATGAGTTTTGTGACATGTGTAGGTCAAAAGGAGAGTTCTAGAAGACCCTTATGTGGCACTCTAAGGCCAAATTCGAATTTGGTTGGAGAAGATTATGGGATCAAGAGGATATGTGTCTCACTTCCTTGTTGTATTGAAACTCTAAGAGGATATGTGTCTCACTTCCTTGTTGTATTGAAACTCTAAGAGGATATGTGTCTCATTCCTCAAGTTGTGTTGAAACTTTAGAAAGACATGTGTCTTATCATTTCCTATTTTGATTGTAACTCTAGAGATGGAGGGAGAGATTCATGGACTCCCATTAATGAGATGACTCCTCATATTTTGTATAAATAGGAGAAGCTTTCTCCTATCATAGGTAATGAAGAAGTAATAAAAAAGTAGGAATAGAGAAGTCTTTTGTAACAAAGTTCAAGATGGAATGGGATGTAGATTTGTGAAGTTTTTCAATAAAGAAGTTCCTTGATGGTGTTTTGATTACAATTTCAAGGAACTAAGAACTACACCAAATTGGTAGCAGATGGCCCCTGCTATCCAAGGAGGCTTTTACATGTTTTCTAGATAAGTTGCTTTCAATTCTGTTTTGTCATATTTCCTTACTTAAATTGCTTTCTGAAATCATAGCTTTTAGCATAATTTTTCGTTTAAGCACTTCGGCATTTGCATATCTTTTGAATAATGATATGGAATCAATATCACTGTTAATTTATTTTTTCTTAGTTTTTGTTTAATTCCGTATCGTTTGTTTATTTTTTTGGGCCTGGCACATTTGCTTCAATGAGTGACGATGGTATTAAATTGCTCATGTCATTTTCAAGCATTCTCCGAAAGCCACAAACTCGGACTGATGGCAGGGATTGTATTATGAATGTGTAGTTTGATATTAGTTTTCTTCTAAGTAAGTGATATATTAAATTTCTCACAATATCTTCGCTGTTTCCGAAAGCCACATGTTCGTACCGATGGTGAGGGATTGAATTATGGATGTGTAGTCGGATATTAGTTTCCTTTCCGTAAGAAATATTAAATTGCATGACACTTTTAAATACTCTCCGAAGCCACAATCGGACCGATGGTGAGGGGATTGAACGTTATCGTGTGTTTGATATTAGTTTATTTTCCGTGTTAGATATTATTATCTGTTGTTTATAGTTACTCAAAATCATAGTCGTGACTAATGATGAGGGATCATTATCGTTGATGTAATTTGATTTGATTGCATTTTATTGCAACTTTTGATTTTTCAAAGATAGTTTCTTTTGTTTAGATAGCAAGAAGAATAGTTTGGTTTCATGCTCACTAATGACTGTTTTGATTTATTAAATTAGCAAAGACCTTTTCTGCCTTTAAGAGCACATTTTCATTTTCAAGTTTTTGTCATTGTATGTTTCAATTCCTTTTTTTCACGGTTGGTAAATCATTATAAAGAACATCATTGCCTTGAATATCCATAACTTATTACTTATCTTTTAACTTTATAAAAACCAAAACCACAAAGTAAGATAAGTTATCTTCACATATAGTGCTTTTCACACTTCGTCGAAATTATCAATCTCGGTTGATACTCTATGTTAGCAATTTAGGACACACTAAATTGACCAAACATTTTGGCGCCGCTAATTGTGGAAGTGTAATTCAGGTAGCCTTATTTCTTACATCTAAAAAAAAATTAATAATTCTTGGAGTATGCTCTCCTCCCGTACCTCAGGTGATCCGAGTGACCTGGTGCAATTTTTATGTAAAAGAAAAAGAAAAAAAAGGAGACAAAATAAAACTTAATCATTTCAATTGATTCAACAATTTAAAAAATTGATTTCAATAAATTGTTTGTTTAATAAATACATATGTGTATTTTTGAAATTTTTGAAAATATAACATACACAATTTTATTAACAAATCAATTAAAAAAAAAATCTCATGGAAATAAGACCCACGCATATGCATGAGGCCATTCTTTAGCTTCGCTATACATATGCGGTATCTTCAATCCACACAAAGAACTCATGCACCTAGTAATTTAAAAAACCTTCTTTTTTCATATATTCGTTTCCTCAAACGCTAGTTATTAGAACTATTTAAAAAAAAATTGCAATAACAATGAAATGGGCATCACATAAAGAAATCGTTGATGAGGGAAAGATTGCAAATTTTTGATGAGAAGAAAATTGCAATTTGATGATGAAGAGAAGATTACAAATTCAATTGTAGGGACACAATGGAAGTGTATCATATGAAGAAATTGTCGATGAAGAAAAGATTTCTGACCGTTGATGAAGAGAAGATTGTAGATTCTATTGCAAGTAATTGGAATGATAGAGGACTAACTCAACTTCAGAGATACAAGCTATTACACTTCAAACCCTAAAAATAAACAAATCAAACCACAAGTAATTGTCGAAAACGAAATGTCATCATTAAAAACAATTCGATTTTAAAACGAATTTTCCGAGCAAACCAAGATGAATTAGAAAAAAATAAAACATGGGTTTTTTCTTTAAACAGTAGTGAATTAGGTAATACTAAAAGAACTTCTTCGAAATTCGCAGCCATTTGGGAGAAATTCAGTATTCTCTTATATTCATTCTTAAAATGCAAGTAGAGAAAATGTTTTTTTTATTATGAAAACAACATGCTTTGAGAAACAATCAAGGAACTACTTTATTTGAGGGAAAATGCAGAATTCATGTGTGGTGGCACATGATGAATGACAAATGGATTATTTGAGGCAAACACATTTATCATATGCATCAAATGCAAGTTGTATAAATTGAAAAGGACTCGCCTTCATCTCCTTCTTACAGTTAGGAATTTGACTTAGAAATTTTCCAAAGCTTTTTTTTTATTTTTATTTTCGCATGAAAGAGGCATTGGCATGACTTTGTTTCAAAAATATTCATAAGACAATTATTTCATCCATGCTTTTTATTTCATTTAAAAATAAAAATAAAATAAAAATAAAATTGAATCAATAAACAATGTTATTTGTCACTTTTCAAGGTATTGATTAATTTTGGACCGATGATGAAAGATGAATGACTAAACTTTTTATTCAAGATTTTGACAAATTTAAAACTCCATTGTTCACAAATCACCTTAATCCTCTGTATACAAAACTGACGATGATTGTATATTTGCTGGAAAGGTTTCAATTAAGATCTATACAATGAGAAATCCATCATTAGAGTTTGAAATGGCAAATAATGAAATAAATTGCTGAAAAAAGCTACATTCAACTTGAGGCACCAATTCCAAAACATGAAAATTCTTTTGACTTTTCCTTTGGAAAACTTGTTTCATTAATAAAATTTCATTAGTGTAACATTAATGCAACTAGAGAGATTGATTACCTCTCCTTTGATAATCTTACATTCCTACTTCATAAAAAGTATTAGTTTTTTTTTTGTAGGTTCCAGGAGGAAGGACAAATGACTACAAGAGAATGGTGTCTCTCAAGTGACCAATTTGTTTCATAAGAGGATGATCGTAAATAAAGAGGAAATATGCTAATGTAAAATTAGATCCAAACACTTGAAAACTTTCGATACCATCGTCTCCATCACATCCATACTCTATAATAAAACCATTCACCTCTTTTCACTTCTATATTTACTTCACATTCACATCCACTTTCCATTTATTTTGTCCATTCTATATCCACAAATGCAAGAGGCTCATTCATATGCTGCTGCCCATTTCCCTATCTGCACGATTGCCATCTTCCATTTTCATTTTCCACTTTCTGTCATTTTCATTCCAAATGTTCTACTTCAATGCAAATTATTGAGTCCATAGTCCTTTGAGTCTAAGTTCTTCGTAAAAACACTCGAGGCTTGCATGCCTTAATGGCAAGTTCTCATGCCGACAAACAATGGAATACATTAATGTCTCTTGTTCGAAGGATCTTCTAGGTGACTCGACATCAACAAAATCACTGTACCCAGTGGATGTTTAAGCATCTTGACTATCATTGTCACCAATGGTGAGAGTTTCCGTGTTGACTAGTGGCATCCATTAATAGCCACTAAGTCAACAATTTCCCACTATGTCTCGACACTCGAACATCTTTTCACATAGTAGGAATTGTGCCAATGAGTTTTGGAAGACATGAAGACTATTATTTCTAAGATTTTTGTTGTATCCAAAAGAAGTTTTATAGGAGCACAAAGTCATCTCATCTCTTTATCCGTTAATTCTCTGTTCACCCACTTGGTTGTACAATATGATCAGAATTCTTTATAAATTCTTTTACCCACACATACACAACTCATCCACATTTAAGGTAAGTGAAGGCATGTTGTTTTCTAATTTTTAGTCATGTAATTCATTAGAATGCTAAATTGTAACTTTGGAAAAATTTCTCACCCTTTTTCATACATTGTCATATCTCAATGGGGGAAGAGAGCATCATTTGCTATCCATGTCATACACTATCATTATCATTTCTATTTCCATACACACATACTTCCCAACCAACTATTGTTGCAATATGATACAAAGATTATATGCCTTGCAAAATGATCAATTCATTGATGAAGTAATTGTTTCTAATTGTTTTTATGAACTTTGATGCAACAAAGAAGATAAAGTATCATAGCACAAGAACCATTGCCAAAAATGGTTGTTACACAAGAACCAACCATTAAAAAAAAAAAATGTTACAACTGTCATTGTACTTCTACAAAAAGGAAAATATCAAGAAGCAAAGTTTGAATGAATCTATATGAGTCAAAACTCATAAAGATCAACTCATGGACAAATGAATCATTGCAATAGCTGCATGAGGACATGCAACAACTTCAGCTTGGGGGGCATGTTGAGTCTCAAAAGTGTTTTCCATATTCATACATATTTCCATTATGTGATAACCATTTAGCTCTTATTTCATAGCCATTTGACCTAAAACCCTACATCAAATAACCATTTTCATAAAATATATAAGAATCTTGTTTCTCTCAAAGTTATTTATTTTATGTATTTCAGAGCAATCATGATTAAAACTAGAAAAATTATGCTTCATATATCTATATATGTGTGTTAAGTGAGTTTTGTGACATGTAGCCAAAAAGTAGATTTCAGAAGACCCTTATGGTGACTTAAATGTAAATTCGAATTTGGTTGGAGAAGATTATGGGACTTCAAGAGGATATGTGTCCCATTTCTGTTGTATTGAAACTCTATGAGGATATATGCCTCTATTCCTGTTGTGAAGCAGTCTCTGTTATGTGTCTTATCATTTCTTATTTTGATCAAACCTAGAGATGGAGGGATAGATTCATAGACTCTGCTGATTGACATTCCTTCATATTTTGTAATAAATAGGAGAAGCTTTCTCCTATCAGTAGGTACAAGAGAAGTAATAAAAAGTAGGAATAAAGTGTCTTTTTAACAAAGTTCAAGATGGAATGGGATGTAGATTTCCAGGAAGTTTTTTAACAAAGAAGTTCCTTGATGGTGTTTTGATTGTATAACTTTTCAAGGAGCTAAGAATATACCAAATTGGTAGCGTAGGCCCCCGCTATCCAAGGAGGTTTACATGTTTTCTAGATGTTGCTTCAACTCGCTTTGCCCATATTTTTACTTAAATTGCTTTTCAAATCATACTTTTAGTACACTTTTCATACAAATTTCAGCATTTGCATATCTTTGATCTAATGACATAATCAATATTGCTCCTCACACTTATTTTTTCCAGTTTTAGTTTAATTCCCGTATTGCTTTGTTTATTTCAAATACATATTCTCTTCAAATAGTTAGATTTCTCTAGATATATTAAATCGCTCATGTCATTTTCAAGCATCTGAAAGCCAGTAAAATGGGACCGATGGTAAGTGACTTACGTTTAAATGTAGTTTACATGGCCTTTCGGCAAATTAGATATATTAAATTGTCAAAATATCTTCGCTGTTTCCGAGCTACAATGGATCGATGGTGAGGATTGAATTATGGATGAAGCTGATATTAGTTTTCTTTCATAAAGTTAGATATATTAAATTGCTCATAACATCTTCAGCTTGCCTCCGAAAGCCACAACTTGATCACGGTGAGGGATTGAATTATGGATGTGTAGTTCGATATTAGTTTTCTTCGCAAGTTAGAAATATTAAATTTGCATGACACTTTCAGCTATTCTCCGAAAAAGCCAATAAATCGGATCGATGGTGAGGGATTGAATTATAAATGTGTGGTTTGATATTAGTTTACTTTCTCGCAAGTTAGATATCAAGCATTTTGTTGTTTATGGTTACTTCGAAAATCGTAGCCTGACTAATGATGAGGGATCGAAGACAAAGCCGATGTAATTTGATTTAGATTTACTATTGCAACTTTGATTTTTCAAAGATAGTTTCTTTGTGTTTAGACAGCGAAGAATAGTTTGGTTTTATGCTCACTAGTTCACCGTTTTGATTTATTAGATTAACAAAGACTTTTTCTATTTCAGAGTATTATCACTTTTCTTTAAGTTTTGCTGTCATACCAAATTTTTCACGGTTGGTAAATCATTAAAGGACATTGTCATTTTAATATTCATAATCATACTTGTTCTTTAATTTTATAAAAATCCAAAACGATAAAAAAGTAAGAGATGTTATCTTGCACATATAGTGCGCCACACTGTCACCACGAATCCTCGGTCGATCATTTATGTTAGCAATTTGTGAATAAATTGACCAAACATTTTTAAGCACATAAGCCGTGAAGTGTAACTAGGTAGCCTTATTTTTACATCTAAAAAAATTAATAATTTTTGAGCATGCTCTCCTCCTCCACTTTGTGTAATCCTGAGATCAAAATGGATTGTTATGTAAAAAAAAAAATTAATAATTTTCGAGTATGCTCTCCTCCCCACTTGCATCCTGAGGATCGTAAAAGAATTGTTATGTGAAAAAAAAAAAAGAAAAAAAAAAGAGACAAATAAAAACTTCATCATTTCAATTATTGATTCAACAATTTAAAAAACATTTAAATAATTATTGTTTATTAATATATATGATTAACACATATAATTTTTATTAACAAATCAATTAAAAAAAAATTTCATGGAAATAAGACCCACGCATATGCATGAGGCCATTCTTTGGTTGGCTTTACACACATATGCATCTTCAATCCACACAAAGACCCATGCACCGCAATTTAAAAAAAAAAACCTTCTCTTTTTCGTATCTGCTTCAAAACAACAAATATTAGAATTATTCTTAAAAATTTGCACACAATGAATGTATATCACATGAAGAACCGTTGATGAGAAAAGATTGCAAATTTTTTATGAGAAGAAGATTGCAATTTGTCGATGAAGAGAAGATTACAAATTCAATTGTAGGGACATACAATGGAAGTATCATATGAAGAAATTACGATGAAGAGAAGATTTAGACTCGTTGATGAAGAGAAGATCAGATTCCATTGCAAGTAATTGGAATGATAGATCAATCTAAACTTCTGTGAGATACAAGCCATTACACTCAAAAACCCGCAAAATAAAAACAAATCAAACCACAAATAATTATCGAAAACGAAATGCGTCATCGTCAAAAACACCCGATTTCAAACGAATTTTCTGAGCAAAACCAGGATGAATTAGAAAAATAAAACATGGGTTTTTTCGGAACGGGGTGAATTAGGTAATCTTATAAGAACTTTCTGAAATTCTCAACCATTTGGGAGAAATTGCAGTGTTTATACTAATTTGCAATGTGCGTGAGAGAAAAATGTTTTTTTTATTATGAAAACAATCACGGTTTTGAGAAATAATCAAGGAATCAATTTCCTTATTTGAGGAAAATGTGGCAGAATCGATGTGTGGTGGCACATGAAGAATGACAAATGGATTATCCTGAGCTGCCACCACATTATCACATGTGCATCAAATGCAAGTTGTATAAATTGAAAAGGACCTCTCCGCCTTCATCTCCTTCATAGTTGTAGAATTTGACTTTGTGAGCTGCTTTTATTTTTATTTTAAAGTAGTATAATAATGACTTTGTTTCAAAATATTCATAAAGACAATTATTTCATCCATGCTTATTTCATTTTAAAAATAAAATAAAATAAAAATAAAATTGAATCAATGAAATGAATAAGTTACTTGCTCACTTTTTTCAAGGTATCGATTAATTTTGACCGATGATGAAAGATGAACACAACTTTTATTCAAGATGTTTAGCACCAAAACCTCATTGTTCAACCATCAACTTTCATACAAATCAGATTTTGATGATTTAAGTATCGTTGGAAAGGTCGCAACAAGATCTATACAATGAGAAATCCATAATGGAGTCAAATGGCAAAGCACAATGAAATAAATTACCTAAAAAAGTTTTACATTCAACTTGAGGCACTAATTCCAAAACAGTATAAATTTTTTGATTTTTCCTTTTAAAACTTGTTTCATTAATACAAATCTTTAGTTTTGTAGATATCATAATCAGAGAGATTGATCACCTCTCTCCTTTGATAATCTTACATTCCATTGCGTAAGAAGTATTAGTTTTTTTTTGTAGAAACCCAGAGGAAGGACAAATGACTACAAGAGAATGGTGTCTCTCTATGAGACCAATTTGTTTCATAAGAGGATGATCAAGAACAAAAGAGTAAAAATATACGATGTAAAATCGTATCCAAACACTTGAAAACTTTCGTATATCATTGTCTCCATCACATCCATACCTATAATAAACCATTCACCCCTATTTCACTTGTATTTTTCCATTTACATTCAATATCCACTTTTCCATTTATTTTTGTCCATTCATAACCTACAAATAAAAGCAAGAGGCTCATTCATATGCTTATTGCCCATTTCCATTTTCATTTCCATTGCCATCTTCCATTTTCATTTTCCATTTCTTGTCATTTTCGTTCAAAACAAGCCCCGTTTCAATGTAAATTATTGAGTCCAGTCTGAACAAGTTTTGTAAAAATGATTTCGAGGTTTAATGCCTCAATGGCAAGTTCTCATGCCTAGCTACCACGTAATACATTAATGTCCTTATTCGTCGCATCTTCAGGTGACTCGACATCGCAAAATCATTCGCACTTCCAAGAAGATGTGTTTGGACATCTTCGATCATTGTAATCAATGTGAGAGTTCAAGCTGGCTATGGCATCCATTAATGGCCACTAAGTCAACAATTTCCACTATGTTCGTCATCGCAATACCTTTTCACATAGGAATTGTGCCAATGAGTTTTGAAGACATGAAGACTATTATTTTAAATATTTTGTTGCATTCTAAGAAGTTTTAGTAGGTTATGTCTAAAAGCCATCTCATCTCTTATCCATGACCTCTTGTTCACCACTTGAAGAAGAATATGATCGACTTTGCACCCACCACACATACACAACTCATCCACATTTAAGGTAAGTGAAGGTATGTTGTTTTCTAATTTTTAGTCATGTAATTCATTAGAATGCTAAAATTGTAACTTTGGAAAAATTCTCTACCCCTTTTTTCACATTGTCATATCTTTTATAGTTGGGGGGAAGAGACATCATTTCATATCCACATGTCATACACTATCACACATTTTCATTTCATTTCCATACACATATACTTCCCAACCAACTATTGTTGCAATATGATCCAAAAGTTTATATGCCTTGCAAATGATCAATTCATTGATGAAGTAATTGTTTCTAAATGTTTTTATGAACTTTGATGCAACAAAGAAGATAAAGCATTGTTACACAAGAACCATTGCTCAAAAAAAAAAAAAAAATGGTTGTTACACAAGAAACAACCATTAAAAAAAAAAATTGTTGCAATCAAATGTATTATACTTTGCCAAAAAGGAAAATATCCGTATAAAGCTGAATGAATCTATATGAGTCAAACCCAGAAAGATCAAATTCCATGGACAAAATGAATCATTGCAATAGTTGCATGAGGACATGCAACAACTTCGATTGGGGGGTATGTTGAGTCTCAAAAGTATTTTCCATATTCATACATATTTCCATTATGTCATAACCATTTAGCTCTTTATTTCATAGCCATTTGACCTAAACTCCTACATCAAGTAACTATTTTCATAAATATATGGGTTAGGATCTTGTTTTCCAAAGTTATTTATTTTATGTATTTTAAGTGAATTTATGATTAGAAACTAGAAAATTAACATAGTTTCATATATCTATATATGTGTTATGAGTTTTGTGACATGTGTAGGTCAAAAGGAGATTTCTAGAAGACCCTTATGTGGCACTCTAAAGCCAAATTCGAATTTGCTGGAGAAGATTATGGGATCAAGAGGATGTGTCTCATTTCCTCGTTGTATTGAAACTCTAAGAGGATATGTGTCTGTACTTCTCGTTGTATTGAAACTCTAAGAGGATATGTGTCTCATTCCTCAAGTTGTGTCAGTCTCAAAGACATGTGTCTTATCATTTCCTATTTTGATTATAACTCTAGAGATGGAGGGAGAGATTCATGGACTCTATTAATGAGATGATTCCTCATATTTTGTATAAATAGGAGAAGCTTTCTCCTATCATAGGTAATGAGGAAGGAAGAAAAAGTAGGAATAGAGAAGCCTTTTGTAAATGAAAGTTCAAAGATGGAATGAGATGTAGATTTGTGAAGTTTATAAAGAAGTTCCTCGATGGTGTTTTGATTACAATTTCATGAGCTGGGAGTAATACACCAAATACAGTAAGAGGGGCCTCTACAGATTCCAATGAGGTTTTTGTATGTTTTCAGATGTCAATTTCGTTTTGTCATATTTCATTTAAATTTCTTTTCCGAAATCATAGCTTTTAGCATAATTTTCATTATGTACCGAGCATTTCCGTATATCTTTTACTCAATGATATGGAATCAATATTGTTCGTCACACTTATTTTTTTTCTGGTTTTTGTTTAATTCCGTATTTGTTTTTGTTATTTTGGCTTGGTGACATTTGCTCGTAGTTAGATTTAGATATATTAAATCGCTCATGTCATTGCCATTTCCGAAAGCCACAAAATTTCGGACTCGATGGTGAGAGGGATTTTCATTAATAATGTGTAGTTTGATACTAGTTTTCTTCGCAAGTTAGATATATTAAATTTTCACAACATCTTCGCGTTCGAAATCCACAACCTGACCGATGGTGAGGGATTAACGAGAATGTGTAGTTCGATATTAGTTTCCTTTCCAAGTTAGAACATGCAATTGTGTATGATATCTTCACATCTGTAAGCATAAACCTAATCTATTGTGAGGGGACTAATTATGAATGTGTGGTTTGATATTAGTTGCATTTTCCAAAGTTAGATATCACAATGTTTGTTACACATTCAAATCCATAGTTAATTTTCCACGATGAGGGACTGCATGTTGATGTAATTTGATTTCTAGATTTATTTATTTGCAACTTTTGGATTTTTTCACATAGTTTTTGTGTTTAGGACAATGTTAGTTAATAGTTTTGTTTATGTCACTAGTTCACCTGCTTTTGACTATTAGATTGAATGTGACCTTTTTCATTTCAGGGTACATTTCATTTCCTTTCAAGTTTTGTCATTGTATGTTTAAATTTTTTCATTTTCAAGTTGGTAAATCATTGCAAAGGGACATCATTGTCGAATATCTGAGTAACTAATACGTGGTCTTTATAATTTTATAAAACTAAAACGACAAAAGTAAGAGATAAGTTATCTGCATACATGTGCTAATGTCAGCTTACCAACTTCGGGTCGTATATTTATGTTAGCAATTTAGAAAATATTACCAAATTAATCAAACATTTTGGCGCTCGCTGTTTTAGGAAGTAACTAGGTAGGTTTTATTTTTACATCTAAAAAAATAATAATTCTTTATATGTTTCCTCCCCACTTTTTGGTGTGATCTGGATAGATCGTAAAATCGATTGTTGCGAAAAAAAAAATTAATAATTTTATATGTTCTCTCCCGCACTTTGTGTGATCTGAGGACTAAAATAATTGTTGAAGAAAAGAAAAAAGAAAAAAAAAAAAAGGAGACAAAATAAAACTTCATCATTTCAATGATCCAAACAATTTAAAAAAAATTTGATTTCAACAATTTGTTTTGTTTGTTTTAATATATATATGTATTTTTGAAATTTTTGAAAATATAACATACATAATTTTATTAAACACAAACTAATTAAAAAAAACTATGGAAATAAGATTCGACGACAGGCATGAGGCCATTTTTGTCATATTTTACACATATATGCACTTTGTCCAATACAAAGACCTGCGTACGTGTATCAAAAAAAAAAAGATATTCGTTTTTCTCAAACAATAACAGATAGAACGCTATGCAAATTTGCACACAATGAATGTATATCACATGAAGAAATCAAGGATGAGGAAAAAGATCAAATTTTTAAGAGAAGAAGATTGCACTACGATGAAGAGAAGATTACAAATTCAATTGTAGGGACATACAATTGAAGGTATCAGATGAAGAAATCGCCGATGAAGAGAAGATTTACCAAGATGGGGTAGAAGATCAGATTCCATCAGTAAGTAATTGAACAGAGGAAGACTGTAAATCAACTTTCCGTGAGATGTTGTCATTGTACTTCGAAAACCTGCAAAAATAAAAACAAATCAAACCACAAGTAATTGTCGTAAAACGAAATGCGTCATCGTCAAAAACACCCGATTTTAAAACGAACTTTATGAGCAAACCAAGACGAAGAAAAAAATAGAACATGGTTGTTTGTGAACCGGTGAATTAGGTAACTTTATAAGAATGAAATTGCAAACCATTTGGGAGAAATTCAGAAGTTCTTCGAGCACTAATTTGAACAAAAGAGAGAAAAAATGTTTTTATTAAGTGAAAACAATCACGTCAGAACAATCAAGGAACTAAATTTATTTGAGTGGAAAATGTGACTAATCTGCGGTAAAAGTACATGATGAATGACAAATGATTTATTTTGAGGCAAACACATTATCACAATGTGCATCAAAATGCAAGTTTTTGTATAAATTGAAAAGGACTCGCCTTCATCTCCTTCATAGTTGAAGAACTTTGACTTAGGAAATTTCAAGCTTTTTACTTTATTTTGCATGAAAGAGGCATTGGCATGACTTTGTTTCAAAATATTCATAAGGACAATTATTTCATCCATGCTTGCCTTCATTTAAAAATAAAATAATAAAAATAAAAATTGAATCAATGAAATGAATAAGTTATTTGCTCACTTTTCCGGCTGTATTGATTAATTTAATCACAATATACAACAACTTTTTATTCAAGATTTAGCAATTAAAACCTCATTGTTCAAATCACTCAACTTTCCACAAGAAATCAGATTTATTTTATCAGTTATCGCTAAGGAATTAACAAGATCTATGCATGAGGAACCACTGCCAGAGTTTGATTTGGTAAGAATGAAATAAATTTCCTAAAAAAGCTACATTCAACTTGAGGTAACTAATCTTAAAACAGTATAAATTCTTTTGATTTTCTCAAAAACTTGTTTCATTAACACAAAATCTTTAGTCATTGCAATATCATAACTATGGGATATATCAATTCATCTCCTTCTTTTGATAATCTTACATTCCACTGCGTGGCAGTTACTAGTTTTTTTTATGTGTCTGTGAGAAGGACAAATGACTACAGAGTAACAAGGTCTCTCAAGAGACCAATTTGAACAAGAGGATGATCACAACAAAGAGGAAATATGCTAATGTAAAATCGTATCCAAACACTTGAAAAACTTTCGTATATCACTGTCTCCATCACACCTCACCTTCATAATAAACCATTCACCCCATTTCACTCTACATTTTCCATTTACATTCACATCCACTTTCCATTTATTTTTGGCCAATCTATGTCCATACCAAAAGTAAGAGGTTCATTCATATGCTTATTGCCCATTTACTTCTACTCTCCATTGCCATCTTCCATTTTCATTTTCCATTTCACAGTTTTCATTCCGCAACAAGCCCTACTTCTCAATGCAATCTATTGAGCACCATAGTCCTCTTTGTTCAAGTCTTTTGTAAAAACACCTGAGGCTTGCCGTCTTAATGGCAAGTTCTCATGCCGACAAACAATGGGAATACATTAATGTCTCTTGTTCGTCAGATCTTCTAGGCAGACTCAAGATCAAGAAATCATTCTTAATTAGCAAGATGGCCAGTACCTGACTTCAATGGCTATCAATGTATAGCTCTGCATGACCAGTGGCATCCATTAATGGCCACTAAGTCACCACAAGGTTCGACATTATAATATATTTTCATATTATAGGAATTGTGCCAATGAGTTTTGAAGACATGAAGAATGTATTATTTTCGCATTTTGGGAGCAGATTTCAAAGAAGTAGCAGGAGCAACAAAAAGTCATTCTCATCTTTTATCCACAGACTCTCCTTGTTCACCCACTAAGAAGAATATGATCAAAATTTTACACCCACCACATGGATAGTTAAGAATTCAATCCACATTTATAAGTGAAGGTGTTGTTTTCTAATTTTTATCATAATTCATTAGAATGCGAAATCAAACTTAGAAAAATTCCTTAATTTCTTTTTTTCACATTGTCATATCTTTTAATGTGAAGAGAGACTATTTCATATCCACATGTCATATACTTATCAACATTTTTCATTTCATTTCCATACACATATACTTCTCACCAACTATTGCTGTAATATGATCCAGATTTATATGCCTTGCAAATGATCAATTCATTGATGAAGTAATTGTTTCTAAATGTTTTTATGAACTTGATGCAACAAAGCATGTATGCTACTGTTACACAAGAAACCATTGCTCAAAAAAAAATGAGCAGCACAAGAACCAACCACAAAAAAAAAAAAAAAAAATGTTGTAATCAATGTATTTATATCACAAAGAAAATATCAAGAAGTAAAGTTTGAATGAATTTATATGAGTCAAAACTCATAAAAGATCAACTTATGGACAAATGAATTATTGCATAGTTATATAGACATGCAACACTTCAAATGGGGGTATGTGTTGAGTCTCAAAAGTGTTTGAAGACTAGAGGTTGGAATGTGATTCCAACAAGTATTAGGTGTATACATTCCTTATTTTTTTTCTGTATTTATTATTCATTGCATATTTATTCAAGGCATGAATAATTCAATAGTCAGATTGTACAAAGATTGTCATAGATTTGAAATGCAATAACATTTGAGAGAGCCTTTTGTGAGTATATATAGTCTTTATAGGAACAGAGAAGAAAGAGAAGTTGCTACAAATGGAGTTAGAAGAAGTACTGTGTTAATTTGTATCTCCTTAAAGACAGATCCACCAAAATAAATAGAAAATAAAGAAATTAGTGAGAATAAAATGGAGACAATGGAGATTAGATTACAGAAATGGTGAAAATAAAGCCAAGATAGAAACCAAATATCCTAAACAAGAGATAAAGTTGATATTTTTTGTAGGCACAAATGAAGGATGATTAAGAAGAACTATACAAAAGAATAAATACCTATGCTACAGGCAAGTGTAAATTAGATGTCAACCTATTAAAGAAATGAAAAAACTGGATTAGACTAGAATGAAGAGAAAGAACAAGGGCCTTGAACCCAGAAGATAATTGAAAGAGAGATGCTTCAGTATTTTAGCCATAGCCTGCATAAAATTAATACAATATATGCCAATTAAAGCTGTGCTAATAATAAGCAACAAGGTTGGGGAAAATTAACTCAGAATAATGAAGGTTTATCCTGGATAAAGTAAGAGCTTGACCAATGTATATATTGGTATACTAAAGAAACCCAAGTCTAAGTATGAAGGTAATATTAGAGGTAATGAAGATCTTATTCTGCATGACTGCTGAATTAAAGAGGTCGAAAGAAAAGAAGTTTAGAAGAAGGAAACAGAGATAATAAAAAATAGAAAAGTCGTTATCCAGATAATCAAAAAGATAAAATAAAGAGAAATTTAACAGATGTCTCCACATTTTCTGGAATCACGGAGATTAGCTAATAAAGGCCCAAGATAAGTTGGATCTCAAATGAAGTTGATATTAATATTGCTAGTTAACTGCTAAGGCTAAGAATCAAGGTCCCTAATACAGATGGTTGTGGCTATAGACAATCAACAAGCATCTCACCAGAGAGGGCATTTGGGTAGAATTGTTACATTAGGAAGTGATATTCCCCCACGCTAGGTTACAATAAAGACCTTATGTCCAGAAATATATTTTGGATATAGATATTAATAATTAATTATTAAAAAACTACATAGTAAATTCATTATTTTTCCCTATCAATTTTAACTTCATTAAAAACAATTAGATAAAAATGGTCTTACAATGTTTAGAGAATATATTTCTAATAAGAAATGAAGGTAATATCATCTTAATGGGTGACTTTGATTAAACAAATCAAGCAACTAAAATATTTCTGCTAAATTATCCCAATCAATCCTTTAAGTTAGACGAAGATACAGTTATAGCGATGATAAAGAAGCTCAAGATCTAGGGGAAAATTTATTTGGCTCCAGCTAGTTACGCTCTTAATACATAAAATCTCATAATTTGAAATGGTTCAAAGAAGTGGTCCACCTCCAGCGATGACCCAGACTCATGAGCTTGGTAGCGTCATGGTAGACTATGTTATTTATAACCTTTACATACAATAATAAATTTCACATCTTAAATGACCATTAGACTACTCTAAAGTTCAGACTCTTAAATTATAATCAATTTGTCAGCAAGAGACATCCCATAGAAGATAATACTTATAGTCAAAAGACCTTAATTTGATATAATAAAATATTCTTTATAAATTACTTAAAATTAATTTTTTCCTTATTCAGTATGGTACACAACAGAAGACCTTCTAATGCAATTTCTTAGTACAACCTCTCTGCATATTCTACTATAATGTTCAATTGGTTAAAGTAATAAAAGAAATAGAAAAAACCAACCCTGTATGATAAACATTGTAAAAGTGCGAGAAGAGAAATTAATTAATGCAGAGTCTTTAAAATTAAGATAAAAATATACAAACCTAATTAGAAGAAAATGTATATTCATAAAGACAAGAAAATCTTTCAATTCTTAAGGTAGCTCCTAAGAAATTTGAGGACATAACTAGAAAAACGAAAGATAATAATAGAATTACTTACACAACTCGAATTCCTATCTTAAAAAAGTCATGAATCTCCACAAGGATAACTTTGAAACTCTGTCACACAACGAAGAAGTTTGTCATTAGAAGAGATTTTTGAAGTTGTTTAGCAAATGTAAAGCTAAGGACATTGAAGGTTACTGTGTTGTAAATATTTAAAACTGAGGTCATGTCCTCATCCTCACATCCACAAGCTTTTCGAATCGTTAGACCAAGAAAGGTTCCCAACCATGTAGACCTAGAGCTCATTATTCTATTTAAAATTGGGGATACAATAACCTCTAATTATCGGAAATATAATAGCCTCTCTTAGCTGAAACATATATTATTTGGAAGAGAAGATGAGCATATGGTATTTTAAAGTATGGCATAAATGTTGCTGTGTTTAAAAGCAAAGACTAAATACATCTGACCACCGTTAGACTTGAGATAATTGTGATATCGTCTTAATGATAAATCCAATCTCTTTTGTTTTCAGGACTTTAGAAAATATTTACATGTACCTATGGAAACAATCATGGAATAGATTAGAAGAGATAAAGGTTCCTTTCGAGTTGAAAGCTACCGCTATAGTTATACCGGAATGAAATCATAGAATTAAGGCAACAGGGTGGTTGAAAAGATATTAAGTGTAATATCGTAGTTAAAACAAAGTTTACCTCTCAAACTATTTGGTACTACATCAATAAGTTACAAGTTTTTTATACATAATAAATAAAATTTATCTTTCGGAATAGCCATCATCCTTCTTCTCTTATGCCGCAAATATTGTTTTCCTGCAGGTGCCCATCTCATCTTGATAAGAAACTGTGGATTTCCCCCAAGACTTCGCTCACTGGTGCATGGGATTGTCAACATCGACAAACAAAAAGTTATGGTTACTGGGACCCGTGAAGGACACTTACGCTGACCTTGGGGTGAAAATATAATCCTGGAGGAAGTGTCTTCTTACAAGTACCGAGCGTTGATATTCATCACGAGCTCAACTAGAACTATATTGATAAAGGATTAATGGAGGGGAAAGCTCATTTTGTCTTGAAAATAATCAGCGCAACTCGTAGATGTGTAGATGAAAAGAGTGCTCATATTTGAAAATTTAGTCACCCCGTTATCTTGAAAGGACGGAGGTTTGGGGTTACCTCCCAGAGAATCCCGCAGAAAGATTACAATCCACAAGCATTTTATAATGTATAACCCCAAAATTAAAAGCAATACACCCTATCCTATTCTCCTCATATAATCGTTCTTCTACCGAGAGCTTCCAGCTATGACTTTGTGCCCCCGGCTCCCGTTGTACAAGCACAAAATTACTAACATAACACAGAGACCAGAGACTTCCCAAGATAGCTTTAAATTCGGCCAAAACCACCTATACCAAATGAGGTTGGTATAAACATACTAGAGCCTGTTGTCCAGCTTGGGAGATCGACGAAAATGTTAATATTGCAAAATATTAATAATAATAAATGTTGTTACTTTCTAAGCGAAATATAGAAATGTGTGTGAGAAGATTTAGAGGCTAAAAGAAAATTAAGATATTATAAAGAGGTCATCAATGCTACTCTATAAGATCAAAAGTATCTCTCTGTTTTAACTAGCTCAAAGAAAAAAATTAATATATCCAAGAAAAGAATGAACTCTCATGAGCTCCATAGTGAAACATGGCATTGGGCAATTCCTAAAACACAATGGGTGGAAAGGATCTGCCATCTCTGTGAGAATATGAACATTAAGGATGAAAATCACTTCCTCTTAGAGTGGTCTGCGTACACCCACATTAAATCTTAGTTTCATAATCTTTGTTGCAATACCGACCTTCCTAGCCTTTTAACATGTCAAAATTATAGTGAGCTCAGGACGCTTCTCTCCAAGCTCTTTAAGCATAGGAGTACAATTTTAAAACAATTTAAATAATTCGTTTCTTTAAATCTCATAGACCAAAATTTGGTCTCAGTGAACATTAACCATTATCATCATCATCATCATCAATTTGAAATATATACATTAATATATTAATATAATATTATATAATAATATAAATATCATAAATATATATGTGTAGGTTATTATAATTTATATAATTATTAATAAATATAAATAGTTAATCTTTAATAAATATCTTTATATTATATAATTAATAATTATTATTAATTAATAATTATTAATGATGTGATTAATATATGTCTAATTATATAGGTGTGTTTTATGTGTTTTTATAGCTTATATTATCTCTACTACAAAACCAGAGAACACATTAGTCATTTTTTTAAGCCATTAATTATTTTTATTTTTAACTGAGAATTAAATTGCATAAAACAAAAAATATTTTATTTTTTAAAATATTTTAATTTTATTTTTCCGGAATTATTATATAATGATTAACAATATGTACCAACAAACTCTATTTCACATGTGTAACATATTCTCCTCGAGTTCTAAACCCTCAATGGCCCCTCAAGAACACACAGCCTGGAATTCATTAATATTTCTCACAAACCATGTCCTCATAACCTTCAGATTTATCACATTGATGTGATTGTGGGCAACAAATTAAAACAAAAATTATATAGTATTGCTATCCTCCGGAGCTACCAAGAACAAACTTTTGATGTCACGAAACTCAACGAAGCTTCCTGGCACATTCCTTGAAAGCGAACAACCTTGAGATGTGCGTTTATATAGATGCATGCATCCCCAAAATTCAAATAAAGAGAATATTTTTTTAATCACTATTACTAATTTACTACTGTTCAATTCAAATAAAAAAATATAAATATGAAAGTACACCATGATTACGGAAGGAGTTCGGAAAATGGTAATATCTATATTTTAAATTCATTTTTTAAATTACATGAATAATTTTATTATTTTAAAATATATTATATTTTTATAAATATTGCTTGAGTTGGAATAGTTTTTATATTTAAAAAAAATGAAGATGGTGGAGATTCTGAATTTTATATCTAAAAATCTACATCACAAATTTCTAATCTATAATTTTTAATTACTTTTAATTAATTTTTAATTTATATTTCTTAAATGTTAAGATATGCCATTAAAATTATATATGGTTAAAAGTGTATGATTTTAATGGGGCTATATAATATTAAAATATATTATTTCCTTATAAATATAATCTATAATAATAAAATATATTATTTTTTTATAAATATTATTTAGGTTGAAATAGATTTTAAATTGAAATAAATTTTAGAATTATTTTAAATTATTTCATTTATAAAAAACATAATGATATGAACCTTTTAAATAGAAATTTGCACGTCAGTATTGCTATGGCCTCCATCCACCAATGTTTGGTTCGCCCTGCTCATGCATAGTTCATTTCAATCTTCAAAATTCATATTTGTTACCACCGATAAAACTCGCTATTATGAGGGAAACACTTCGGAGTAAACAAACCCGCTTAAAATAACACCTATTAATGTTACATTCACAAATAATTGACTACTCAAATATAAAACATATTATATCATTTAAAATTAATAATAATTATTTTGAATTTAAATTTAAATAAATTATAAATAGATTTATTTATTTAATAAATTTAATAATTTTTTTCACTATTTAAAAATATAAAATATTTATTAAATAATTATTTTTTTTAATATTTTTTATTAAATAATAATAAAAGTGATTGAAATTTTGAAGTACAAAGGAGTTTTTTCTCTAAAATCTTTGGGTGCGATAACATTGTTCCCTCTAGCCAATCAGAAAATTTGATTTTAGTCTTCCTCTCACCTATCTAAGTTTGACATGTTGTTGGTTTTCATTGCTCTTTCAAAGTTCGTTCCACAAGATGCTCAGACCAACTAGGACAATGCTCGACTGTCAGTCGCCACAGCTAGACTGAAGCAACTCTATGTTGTATGACACAAATCGACCTGCCCACTGGTGCCCTTATTTCAGATTTGAAGCAACTCTACATTGTATGACACAAATCGACCTGCCCACTGGTGCCCTTATTTAAGATTTAAAGGATCAAAAGAAAACGTTGAGAACAGACAACAAATTAAAATTTTTCATTACACACATGACTTGGCCTCGCTCCCTTAAGATTCTAGATGGCACCTATGTCCTGAGGGATGCTCCAGTTTTGCAAGAAGGGAAACAATAGTACAAAGATAAACAAGAGAACGCCGATATAAATGCAACAATGTCTGCTAACGTTTGCAACTGTAAGGACGAGCTCAAGGAATGAATTGTGTGGCTGCATGAGTGTTTCCGTAATCATGATTGAAGAGAGTGTTCTCCAAGTTCTGATAAGTGAAAAGATTTTGAAGTGTTTACTAGATTTAAAAAAATTATGCATGTTTCAAATAATAATATATTTTATGCTTACAAAAAATTGTCAGTTACTCAAAAAAGTGTTTAACCAAGGAGTAAAACCAAACATTCAAGAGGAACCTTACAAATATAGAGCACTTTCCTAACTTTCTTGCCTAACCTAAAACGAAGAAAAATGAATTTCCAGACACTAGTTGATTCATGTCTTTGTATTCCACTTTCAAGTTTCCAAACCTTAAAAGGTTTAATTATGTTTTAAACCAATTTGATTGACCCATCCTTTAACTCATGACAATCTACTCCACTTCCCAAACCTTTAATGTTTAATTAATATTTGGAGTCATTTTTCTGGATATAATAACATGGATCCTGGTGAGCAACCTCATATTTTAAGAATTCTTACTCAAGTTGAAGAAATGTTAATAGTCCAGGTGGGAAATATAAGTATAGCGACCACATAATTAGCTTTCCCAAAGATATTTCTACAATTGCACAAAGTCTTCCCCAACATGTTGAATATATTGACTTTCTGATTGTGAGAAGACATGTCGCTCAGTCTAAATATTATGAATGTTATGTCAAAATATCTCGAGTTATGGCTGCATTGCTTTTCAAAATTGAACGTGATCAATATTATCGAGATGTTGTAGTTGACTATGATTCAGTGAATGCTCTGCCCGAAAGATCAACAGATGTCTCCTCCAGGCTTAAATTTGTTGATTGTGGTATTGAAGAATCTGAGATCAATACAACTAATAATGAAGGGTTACCTCTTGAGCATTTTCCCTGTCATCCTTCTTCTTTTGTTGCTTGTCTACCCAAGGAACGGAGATAAGTGGAAGAAATTAGAGTATTTCTTGATAATGTTGATTCTTCACATGTTCAAGAAATGGATTGGCCCAGTATTGGAACCTCTCCGGTGAATGAATATAATACTGAGGGGTTATTACATATGGCATTCCCCACTGGTGATGTTAATTGGTTGCGACCACGCATTTGTAGTGTTGAACTTCATGAGTGTGCATTGCATGTTCTTAGATACTATGATTAGAGGTTTGGAAGCCATCCTTGCTTTCAATATTACCTATAGGTAAAAATGCGAAGATGGGTAACACTTTTGTGAGAAACGGGGGTGGAAAACTTTTTACCTCAACAGTTCGGCCAAACATTCGTCAAAGTTCAGCCGAACTATTCAAGAGTTCAGCCGAACTTTCAAAATTAGTTCGGCTAAACTCGTTCTATCGTTTACATTGACGACGTACTGACAGCAATGTCAAACAGATTTTCGATCGGATATTGAAAAACTGACAGCAAAAGTTCGGCCGAACTAATAGTTCAGCCGCACTATTAGTTCGGCTGGAATTTTAAAATAGTTCAGCTGAACTATTATTTTATAAATATATCACCCGCAAACTGTTGCAGGTTTCTTGTTCACATCTGTCTTGCGCGATGAGGCTTTGTTCGTTAATTTTAGTTGATTTGGTGTCTCGCATGACGAGGTCTTGTTCATTGATTTTAGTTTATTTGGTGTCGCGCCACGACGAGGAGGGGAGTTTTGTTGATTTGTGCCTTGACGCTGAGGTAAATTTTGTTAATCTTCTTATTTTTTGTAATTTTTTTAATTTGATTTTAATTTGATTTTTTTTGTTCACGGGAATTTGGTTGTCTTCCACGACATCTTCAGCATCTTCAAGAATCGCTTGGTTTCGTCTGTGAATTTCTGCGACTTTCCAGGTATGTATCATGAATTTCTTGCCACCTTTTGCATTGAAAACTCATTTCAATAAAAAAAAATCTCCACCGACAAGAAAACTCATCCCATTCAAGAAATCTCCACCAACAAGCCATACACACTAGTTTTTTTTTAATTAATTAATTTGTAATATAGATTAAATATTTTATCTAGAACTGATTCTGATAATCTTGTGGGATGTATATGCTTTATGTATGATTTATGTCCACATTCAGTCCATATTTTATGAGCTTTCTATTATGTTTTTCCCTTTTTGTTCACCATATTCTGTGCACATTCAGTTCGCCTTTATCTAGATATGCATTTGCCTGACCATGACCCATTCAGTCAGTTAGCCTAGAAAAGACAGAGTGGATGTCATGAAATCCAACTATTTTTCACAGAATAAATATTCCACCTTTTCATGATCTTTTCATGAATTTAAGCCTCTACAAAAAAGATAATATTTCTTATCATATCAGAACTTCCTTCAAAAAAGATAATATTTCTTATCATATTAGAATTTCATGAGTTGATCATCCCTAGAAAAGAAAGAGTGGTTGTCATGATCTTTGAATGTTTGCACATAATAAATATTCCACCTTTTCATGAGTTTTTCATGAATTTAAGCCTCTGCAAAAAAGATAATATTTCTTATCATATCGGAACTTCCTTCAAAAATGATAATATTTCTTATCATATCAGAATTTCATGAGTTGATCATCCGTAGAAAAGACAAAGTCGTTGTCATGATCTCCGATTGTTTTGCACAGAATAAATATTCCACCTTTTCATAATCTTTTCATGAATTTAAGCCTATGCAAAAAAGATAATATTTCTTATCATATCAGAACTTCCTTCAAAAATGATAATATTTCTTATCATATCATAATTTCATGTGTTGATCATCTCTAGAAAAGACAGAGTGGCTGTCATGATATCCGACTGTTTTGCGTAGAATACATATTCCACCTTTTCATGATCTTTTCATGAATTGAAGCCTTTGCAAAAAAAGATAATATTTCTTATCATATCAGAACATCCTTAAAAAAATATAATATTTCTTATCATATCAGAATTTCATGAGTTGACCATCCCTAGAAAAGATAGAGTGGCTGTCATGATCTCTAACTATTTTTCACAGAATAAATATTCCACCTTTTCATGATCTTTTCATGAATTTAAGCCTCTACAAAAAAGATAAAATTTCTTATCATATCAGAATTTCCTTCAAAAAATATAATATTTCTTATCATATCAGAATTTCATGAGTTGATCATCCCTAGAAAAGACAGAGTGGCTGTCATGATCTCCAACTATTTTGCACAAAATAAATATTCCACCTTTTCATGACCTTTTCATGAATTTAATCATCTGCAAAAAAAGATAATATTTCTTATCATATCAAAACGTCCTTCAAAAAATATAATATTTCTTATCATAACAGAATTTAAGCCTCTACAAAAAATATAATATTTCTTATCATAATATTTCTTGAACTTCCTTCATGATATCTATGGTTTCTCACCTTCATTCAATATTGGGTAAAAGGTCATGGTCTTACCTTAATTTATATTCTAATTCCCTTTCCTAACTTTGATTTTCCTTTTGACCTTTGAGATAAACCCAATCATTAAATATGATAGTCATCCCTTCTAGGGAAATTAGTATGGGTTGCTTAGTGGTTTCCAACCCTTATGATGATGTGAGGTGGTGTTTCAAACATGGGAGTAAATTTTGTTTGCATGTGATGCTCACATGCCATGGTTTCTTTTGTGGGTTATAGACGGTTTAGTTCTACCTCCTAAGATAAAATTTCTAAAAAACTTCCCTTTATTCCTTAAAGTCAAAGTAGATCTATACTAAGGAATACTCTTTATACGTATTTCTACCATAAAAATTCTAATGATAATTAATCACATATGTGTTAAAGTAGAATATGAAATAAGCCCTTTTTACACTTGGCTTGGCTCTTAGGTACATAGATGGGTGGGTTTGGGAATGTGGTTCACAAGAAAAGTAATAGGGATGGATTTAGCGGAAACCTTTTATAAGATCAGGACTCAAACAATGAGAGGGAGAAAAACACTTTTATATTCAGTGCAAAACACAGGCATTAACATATAATTTTGATATTTTCCCTTCCTTCCAACTTAGTCCATCCTTCTAGAAAAATCCCTTTTAATGAAGCAGATATATCCATATTGATCTGTTGATATCTTTTCACCAACACATATTCCATTTTGGACTTATATATTTGAAAACTATGCTCATTGAATTTATGCATCTATATCTTTAAACTACTCAACTATTTTATTACACTATAGGAATTATTTCGATATATCTCCCACTTTAATGGGGTCTATCACATTTCTAGAAAAACACATTAGCCATAAAAGTTTCCCATTGAAACCAAAAGTGTTTTGATACAAAACATAGGTTTTAACCTTATATAGTTAATTGTTTCAAATAGATTCTTAAAAAAATGAAAAATATTCAATGTAAAACACATGCATTAACATATCATTGTGATATTTTCCCTTATTTCTAACTTAGTGGACATCCTTCTAGAAATTTCCTTTTAATGAAGCAGATATATCCATAGTGATCCACTGATATTTGGTCACAAACAAGTATATTCCATTTTGGACTTTTATATCTCAAAACTATGCTCATTGAATTTATGCATCTATATCTTTAAACTACTTGAAACTAATTTATTACACCGTAGGAATCATTTCAATATATCTCCCATTTTAATGGGGTGTATCACATTTCGAGAAAAACACATTAGCCATAAAAGTTTCCCATTGAAACCAAAAGTGATTTGATACAAAACATAGGCTTTAACCTTATATAGTTAATTGTTTCAAATAGTTTTTTATTAAAATGAAAAATATTCAATGTAAAACACATGCACATTAACATATAATTGTGATATTTTCCCGTCTCTCCAACTTAGTGGACATACTTCTAGAAAAATCCCTTTTAATGAAGCATATATATCCATACTGATCCACTGATATTTGTTCACAAACAACTATTCCATTTTAGACTTTTATATCTCAAAACTATGCTCATTAAATTTATGCATCTATATTTTTAAACTACTTGAAACTATTTTATTACACCATAGGAATCATTTCGATATATCTCCCATTTTAATGGGGTGTATCACATTTCAAGAAAAACACATTAGCCATAAAAGTTTCCCATTGAAACCAAAAGTGATTTGATACAAAACATAGGTTTTAACCTTATATAGTTTAATTGTTTCAAATAGATTTTTAATAAAATGAAAAATATTCAATGTAAAACACATAGTATTTAGAAACAAAAAAGTAATTTGATACAAAACATAGGTTTTAACCTTATATAGTTAATTGTTTTGAAAATAGATTCTTAATAAAATGAAAAATATTCAATGTAAAACACATGCACATTAACATATAATTGTGATATTTTCCCTTCTTTCCAACTAGTCCATCCTTCTAGAAATATCCCTTTTAATGAAGAAAATATATCCATAGTGATCCACTGATATTTGTTCACCAACAACTATTCCATTTTGGACTTATATATCTCAAAACTATGCTCATTGAATTTATGCATCTATATCTTTAAACTACTTGAAACTATTTTATTTCACCATAGGAATCATTTCAATATGTCTCCCATTTTAATGGGGTGTATCACATTTCAAGAAAAAACACATTAGCCATAAAAGTTTCCCATTGAAACCAAAAGTGATTTGATACAAAAAATAGGCTTTAACCTTATATAGGTAATTGTTTCAAATAGATTCTTAATTTAAAATGAAAAATATTCAATGTAAAACACATGGATTAACATATAATTGTGATACTTTCCCTTCTTCCAAACTTAGTGGACATCCTTTTAGAAAAATCCCTTTTAATGAAGCAAATATATCCATAGTGATCCACTGATATTTGTTCACAAACAACTATTCCATTTTAGACTTTTATATCTCAAAACTATGCTCATTGAATTTATGCATCTATATTTTTAAACTACTTGAAACTATTTTATTACACCATAGGAATCATTTCGATATATTTCCCATTTTAATGGGGTGTATCACATTTCGAGAAAAACACATTAGCCATAAAATTTTCCCATTGAAACCAAAATTAATTTGATACAAAACATAGGTTTTAACCTTACATAGTTAATTGTTTCAAATACATTTTTAATAAAATGAAAAATATTCAATGTAAAACACATGCACATTAACATATAATTGTGATATTTTCACTTATCTCCAACTTAGTGGACATCCTTCTAGAAAAAATCCTTTTAATGAAGCAGATATATCCATAGTGATCCACTGATATTTGGTCACAAACAAGTATATTCCATTTTGGACTTTTATATCTTAAAACTATGCTCATTGAATTTATGCATCTATATCTTTAAACTACTTGAAACTATTTTATTACACCATAAGAATCATTTCGATATATCTCCCATTTTAATGGGGTGTATCACATTTCGAGAAAAAACACATTAGCCATAAAAGTTTCCCATTGAAACCAAAATTGATTTGATACAAAACATAGGTTTTAACCTTATATAGGTAATTGTTTCAAATTATAGATTCTTAATTTAAAATGAAAAATATTCAAAATAAAACACATGCATTCTTATACACCCTTATGTCTACGTAAAGCAGTGTGAGTGATTCCATAAGTCCTTTACACCCTTCATAGGGTATAATTTGGACAGGTAGTGTTAACTTCTACAAGTTCTATAGGCAGAGTCTGTAAAGGGCCAGGTAGCCTCTAGATCTCATCTTTTCTCAAAGGTGACATATCCAGTAAAATCCCCTACAGTCAGTCTCTATAACAGATCTAAATAGAAGTTCTTCATTTTAATATCCATAAACCTCAACCACTTTAAGGAAAATTGTGTACATGTGTCATTTCTCCCATAAATTTCTAGTTAAAATTTTCTAAAGCATGTACATGTCATGTTGGCTTTCTTCTATTAACTTTAAAGCATGTTTTTTGTAAGTGCATAAAACAATTTTTCAAAGCATGTAAATGTCGTTTCTCTGAAGCTTTAAGGCCTAAAAATTGAACCTAAAGTGGCTGAACTCTCATAGAATTTTGAATTTCCATAGGATTTTAGTCTGTATGTTGAGTGCTAAATTCTACAAGTTCTAAAGGCAGATACTGTAAAGGGCCAGGTAGCCTCTGGATCTCATCTTTTCTCAAAGGTGACATATCCAGTAAATGCCCCTACAGTTAATCTCTGTAACAGATCTAAATAGAAGTTCTTCATTTTAATATCCATAAACCTCAAGCACTTTAAGGAAAATTGTGTACATGTGTCATTCCTGCCATAAATTCTTAGGCAAAGTTTTTAAAGCATGTACATGTCATGTTGGCTTTCTCCCATTAACTTTAAAGCATGTTTTTTGTAATTGCATAAAATAATTTTGCAAAGCATGTAAATGTCATTTCTCTCAAGCTTTAAGGCCTAAAAATTGAACCTAAAGTGGTTGAACTCTCATAGAATTTTGAACTTCCATAGGATTTTAGTTTGTCTTTTGAATGTTAACTTCTACAAGTTCTAAAGGCAGAGTCTGTAAAGGGCCAGGTAGCCTCTGGATCTCATCTTTTCTCAAAGGTGACATATCCAATAAATGCCCCTACAATTAATCTCTGTAACAGATCTAAATAGAAGTTCTTCATTTTAATATCCATAAACCTCAAGCACTTTGAGGAAAATTGTGTACATGTGTCATTTCTCCCATAAATTCTTAGGCAAAGTTTTTAAAGCATGTACATGTCATGTTGGATTTCTCCCATTAACTTTAAAGCATGTTTTCTGTAAGTGCATAAAATAATTTTTCAAATCATGTAAATGTCATTTCTCTCAAACTTTAAGGCCTAAAAATTGAAAATAAATGTTTATTTTTATCCCAAATGACAAAATATAAATGAAACAAGAGGAGATTGTTGGTATTTCCAATCGTGATAAACTAATTATAACCTTAAGCTTTACCTAACCTTTAGCCCTTCAATTATGGGCAACATAGGCAATGCAAGTTATAGAATTTAAGTGGTAAAATATAGTAAAGATGGGAAAGGGGTAGGTTTAATGACCAAGTCCAATATGGATGAATTCTCGGTATACATCTATATTAATATATCCCTTACGATGCAAGGAGAGAGATAATCCTTCCAATCCAAGAGCAGCAAATACGAATGGGAAGTGGGTCATCCAAACCAATCCCGTGAGAAATGGAGAAATAAGAAACTTCATCATTGATTCAATTGTTGGAAGGGAAGGACCAAAGCATTAAATCTACTAAATCACTACTCTCTAGCATTGCATAGTAGTATCACCAATTGAATAAAATTTAAAAAGGGAAAACATATCATATTCAAAGAGATAGAAAGGTTAGATATTGCATAAGCATTTCACTAGTTGAATAAAATTCAAAAAGGAAAAATTTGAAATAAAATCTTATTCACAAGATAGAAAGGTTAAATTTCTTCTCCATATAATAACTCAAGGAAATCTTCTTTTGACAAAGTCACTCATATAAAGTGTAGATTTAGGTGATTACTAATGTCATCAATTTACCAATTTATAAATCAACAAGGCTACCTAGTTGAGTGTATTAATGACATTGACCCCAATTCAACAAACATATATCTACTTCTTATCTTTCCAATCAAAATTAAAGGGATTTATATGGGAAAGAGAGGCAGAACATATAGCCCATCAACTACTTTTTAGAGGTCAATGAAGGTGCCTAGTGAAATGGAAAAGGTCAGAGAAGGCTCAACCAATAGGAGTTTTCATCATGTGGGAAAATGTTTGGAGCACTTGATTGTACTCAAGTAATCCTAAGATTTCTTTTGATCTCTACATACTCTTGTTTGAGTGAAAAAATTCCCAATGGGAAGAACATAGCTTTTCAATCCAACTAACCATATCAATTGATCTCTATTTGAGAAAAGAGTAAAGAAAAGCTAACATGCCAACAAAATAACATCCTTGGTTGCAATTTTTTATTATAATAGCTAAATCATATTAAGGATTCTCTATCCAAAAACAATTTCAATGAAGAGAATAATAAGAATCCAAAAGTTTCTAAAAATAATTCTTATTATTCTTAAAAAGAATAAAGAGGCAATATGGGCGAACTAGGACAACACACCTACCCAACATGACCCAAGCCAAGCTTAGGATAACATGCAGACTATGTGACCTGAATGACCACAGGGTCAATCAGTGCAGAAAACTAAAGCCCCTTGCAAACATTTTTCACATAGTCTCTTCTCTCCCTCAAAAAATTCTCTATAACCAAGAGAAGATCACACATACCTATTGCCGGATTTGTTCACACTTTCACCATATGATTAAATGTGTGCACCTCCCCAACCTAAGAGTGGAAAGAGTAGCATTGAGTCTACACTCCCCAAAAGAGTTAGACATACCCAAGCTAACAATACGTAAATGGAAGTAGAAGTCAACCTCTTCTACGATAGATCCTTTCTAGGTGTCCACATTAGGGACAATGGGCAGTGTCGATTCCCATACAATATACTCCGTTGGCACAGTGATACCATGCACTATCTTTACTGGCCAAAATCACACACGAGAGGTATTCCTGCTAATGAAAACATCCAGGCACCTCTGCAGCAGGCACAATTTCCACCCATAGGAAATTGACCATCCTAGCGGGGAACCCAACCTTGCACTCACGCAAAACCCCATCACAAATATTCTTCCCCCACCAAACGTCAACGACACGATTCACCATATATGATTTGTATCATCGCATACTAGAAATAGGATTGCAGCCACCCCCACATCCCAGGATTTCCACCTTATTCCTATCGCAAAAGATCAAGGTACTTTGTGATTTTGCATTGATTTCCGCAAGATCCCAAATTTGCATGCTGCCATCGAACTCCTCGATGGTACCTAGCCCTTGGAACAACGCCTAGTACAACTAGAGCTTGTTGATGAAAGTTGACAATATTTGTTGCAACACAACGAGACCCATAAGAAACGGGTAAAAGCATCATTCGACTGCCACACCAACCCTCGCTCATTCACCGAGGGAAAGCTAGTCCTCTGCTATGATGTCATGAAAGAAGCCCTAGGGCCAGGAACGTTTGAAACCTTGTGGGAAAAACCCTACATCATCAAAATTGCCTCTAAAATGGGGCTTACATCTTGATGGAACCGGACGGGACATGCCTCAGTAACCCCATAAACGACCTTTACCTCAAGAAATTCTACCCATGAGGGCCAAGATGGCCCTTCCCTAGAGTGAACGTAGAAAAACCCAAAAAATGAAATTTTTGACCAAAAGAATTATTAAACATGTTCAAAGTGTCGCCATGGATCATCAACCTGAACCTTATTTCAGATTTGCTGATGGAGGATCAAGATGATCTCAAAGTTTAGCCACAACTTCCTAAGTAATCTACCACCCTAACCAATCACCACTCTGCTCAAACGGTGTGTGCATCAGATCAGCAACAAACAATCAGGCAGAATATGACATTGTCATTAGACTTATGTGTGACGCCCTCCATCAGGGCATACGCCATATGCATGTCTACCTCGATTCCTAGTTAGTAGTGTCGCAGTTAAACCAAACATTTGAGACAAGATATACACATCTATTTAGAAAATATTTGCGTGCAAAAAGATAAAGCAGAAAATTTGATTATATTACATTCACACATGTACCAAGGAGTCAAAACCAAACAACTAATCGCATAGCCAACAATATCCTAAACTGGAATGCATCTCGAAAAAACCATCACACATAAAAAACCAAAAATATAGATATCCATCAGCAGAACATCATCCATAAACCGAAATAGGTTACACAACATGTAGAGCCACAAAAAAATTATCTCTCATATATATATATAGATATCAGGATGTATATGTCTAAGTACAAAAACTAGTGTCGTTGACCCAATGGGTAGCCCAAAGATACAAAAATTCATCAAAAATAGGGGAAGCATCCTCATAATGGGTGCTTTCCCCATGTACAAGTATACTCTAGGGCAGTGCCCCCTCAAGAAGGGCACCTGGACTCGCAACCGCTCCCGGTGCCACCATTGGAGCTGTCGTCACAACCGAGACTACCACCCGGCATAAAACAGGCCGATAGTCCCTCTCCTGGGCCATCACCGTCTTTAGCCAGACCTCCTCAAGATCATCCATAAAAACCTAAGCAGGAATCCCCTGGGTCAAGCGTTCCACTCGACCCGAGGCATCCTCTAGAACTAACACCTGAGAAATCAATTTCGCTATACAAGCCTCCGTCATATCTACACGTGCCAATGCTGAATCAGCACGAGCTCGCTCGTATGTAACCTCAGCAGTGGTCGAGCTACTGCCCTCTCCTGAAGGGCCAGCACCACCACCAGGTCCCCCAGCAGCAACTCCTCCCTGCCCTCTGAGATCGCCCCTAGGCCTCCGAAGAGGACAGTGGCCGACCAACCGAACCACAAGGTGACCCACCTTGCCAACATATGCAAGAGTAACCAATATTATGTCAGTGTCACCAATAAAACACATAAGCACATATATACTCAAATAAATGCAGAAAACATAAAAAAACATACCTGTTAGTCCCCAAACATAACCAAGAGGGAGACGTATATATGGATCCCCCCGGAAGTCCATCCCCGCATATGGGAATGGCAAGAACATCTGCAGGTTCACCTCAAACTAGGCCTTTGTTGTGGCATTCCAGTAACACCCCACCATGCCTGCACCGCCTCACGGTATTACCGAAGCCCACCTCCTCATATGAGGCTCCTGTGGCCTCCCAGGAGGCACCGCCACCACTGGTCTCAACAACACTACCCTCTCATACATAATGCTGCACAAAATACTAGCATACGAAAAAAACTTCAATCCACTATGGACCTTGTTGATTGGCATCACCATCTCGTCATAGCAGAAACGGGAAAAATCATAGAAGTTCCTAGACCTCAACCGACGCAATACTCCAACCTACGGGCCTATTTCCCGATGCAGTACTGACAACCCTACAAGTCACACAATCAATGCCAGAGCACATCGCTCTGCCAAATCTTTCACTGATGCAATACTAATGCACCCCTCCGTAAGAGGCACCCCACTACAATGACGTCTTTAGAACCTCTCCAGATCCACTCTCCCAGAAGGGAGTGGATACCTCAGCGCCTCACCATGAGGTAGTAACCTGGTCACAAAATATACATCTTTCTTAGGACAGATGACTAGGTTCATCCCACACAACATGAACATGTTGCGCCTCCTGTGCCAATGTCGGAACAAGTAACGTAGAAATTGGTCCTGCGACCAAAGAAGCTCGTTCTCCGCGAACTTCAGGAGCCCCCATTGCACCAGTTGACGGTACGCCCCAACATCAGCAGCCAATGCAGTACTAATCTCGGGTCAATCCCACTCCCTTCACAACAACCTGTCATCCAAACAGGTACCCATCAGCAACAGAAAAAACATCAAAAATAGGAAAAACTTAAAAAATTTCTTTCCTCGGCCTTTGGCACGCCTGTCCCTCAGACAAGCGCGGTTAGGGCGCACCTGTATTTTACACAAGCATGCCAAAGAAGGGGAACATAGCGCTTTAAGTGCACTTATCCCCCGAAAATGCGCACAAATGGTGCACTTTTTCCCTGATCACCCGTGCAACCTAGGGAAAAAAACACTCAGAATCCATGCAAACCAAGTCTCTATGAACCCTGGCACCATCTAACTGAAAAAATTAAAGTGCAATATGTCATAGAGGTTACCTGGGCATGATATCACTAATCCCTGGTGCTTAGGCTAACTGCAATGGCAATAACTGCTACGCAGAAGCCTCTGACCTCTGAAGAACTCAACAAGTACAAATGAATTGAATTAGTGCCATATTCACCTATATATCAACCTTTTCGAAAAACTTTGGAGGACCATAATGAGAGTTTAGAAGGTTTGTTCTCCGAACCGTAAGTTGCACCATGAACATCACTCCATGATGAATAGAGGCAATGCCACACATTCGCATTCCCGAAAAAATACTTTTTCAGCGTCGGCAGGTACGCCCTCTCTCATCTTCTTATTTTTTAAAAAATCTCATGACTTTCAATAATATTTGATAAAGAAAATGCTTTCACTTGTGGTATTTGTTTTTGCAGGAAAAGCTCACAAACCACTCACCACTCCATTCATTGAAAGTTCCAGAGCAGGTATCATTCTACCCCCCAGCATGATAGAGTCACAGTAAACTCTGCATATCATGACATCATTTCTCCATCATAAATCAACCATAGGTTCCAAATATCTAATCGTGTTTATCATCACCTCACCCTGCAAACGATAAACATCCTCGTTGGTCAGTAGAGCCTCCCCTCCATGGCGCCTGTCATACACAATAGACAATATATCACAATAAAAGTGACACCATGGCCATACCACTTTAGTCCAGGAACCACCTCATGCCCATCCGTCTACCATGCATAAAGGTCAAGTTTTACCATACAAGCTAAAACCCCGTTCCTGAACGACCAAGTTGTATAAGCGGATCAAAAGCGCACTACCACACCTCACATTTGGCCCACCATAACTTCACCATCATAATCCGATATGAGATACTTTTTCATCTGCTTCATCAACCTGACACATGAGACCAACCAATGGGACCCCCACCCTCAGCAAAACCCCTTCCTCAAAACATTAGTGAGCAAACACTTTCATCTTTTGGGGTACCTGTCTCTGTGTACAAGCCACCATGACATTCATAGCCAGTTTATAACCACCCTGTAAGTCCTACGGACTCCAGGGATTTCCCCATCAGAAATAACTATTACTGCCGCCAAGCTGCTTAGTATACTCCGACCTCGGGCCACTGAATCCCCATCATTAGTTTTTAGTCACCCCTTGCCAACATGCCTACATTAAACCCATCACCTCCAGGCCCTTGATCCCTCATGTCAACGACCCCTCATTCGGTTGAGGCTTCTTTTTTGTCGGCTTCGATACCTATTTTCCAAAAAGGAAGTGGTACCTTGGATCACCCCTCTCCATAAAAGGGGAACCCTCAGGTGACACTGTGGGAGACATCATTGTCCACAGATGTCATCAATCCTGCTAACATTTGACCACAACAAAATCTTTCATGTAAAGTTGGTATCGTACCTTACAACCATTTCACTTTAATCAAATTCGTCGAAGACCCGTGCCTTCATAAGTGTCTCTTTCAACAATGCTTCCATAGGAAGGTCCCAGCCATCACCTATGCGTATAATATGCAACTATATGCCATACCAAGTTTACGCATATGGGTACCACATTCCACCTATTGTAAAAAAAAAAGCCCCGGAGGGCGTCAACAGTCATCATCATCAACCACCAGATCACTATCGTATCAGTGACATAGACAAAACATGTATCTGTCAAATAGATTTGTTTAACTAGCCATAACATCACGAGCATGGGACATGCCTGCCTCATAGAAATTTTTTATATTTATTGTATTATATTTTCTTATAGGGGTCCCATAGGACATGGTCATTCTTGGAACCAGTACAGGGTGTTTCGAATTCCAAGCTTCACACATGTCTCTCTCTCTCTCTACGCACGATATATAGAAAAGAAACTATAATGTATTTCAGCTATACAATTCTTCCTAGAACTCACACATTAGGGGGCAACTGCTAACACTAGAAAATCGTACAAGTAGAAGACAACATTATTTAATTTCAAGCAGAAGGATTTACTGGGCTGAAAGACATTAGAGAATTTGGAAAGTATTTAAAACTCTCTAAGGTCTAAGGAAAAATCAAATTTCAGCAAGTCATAAATGCTTTTGCGCACATAATCCTTCGTGAAGAGTGCCTTTGTGTGGCTTATGACCCAAAATGTGCGCAATCCTGAGAGTAGCGAAAGTCACTTTCTAGGACCACAAAAAATCACACTCCAGGACAATGATTCCTCACTTGAAGCCACCTAAGGACAACCACCAAAGCCTCCTTAAACATCAAGTGAGCACACAATGGAATATTTGTGGCACACAAAGGAATCATCCCCCTCTCTTGGGTCACCATCCAAAATGTGCCAAGAGAGGGAAGGAGGATTTTAATTCTCCTATATAAGTGATCCAATTTTAGATTATTAAAATTGTATCCAAATTACCCAAACGACCAAGATGGTCATTTGGAATTTAGTAATTGTCGACAATGTAATAATTCAGGTTTCGACCAAGATGGTCATCAATGTAAGTTCAAATGTTCGACATCAGCATTGACAACGACTTCAGTATCTACACCAGCAACTATGTTTCAAAGTGCCAATCATCATGTCGACCTACGACAAAAACAACAAGTTTGTTAAAAACTTATGCAAACATACCTATCCTAAGTCTAAGGTCTAAAATGATCATAAGTCCACTTTGTAAACCTTAATTGATAAGAAAATCCTAAGGTAAAAAGGACTAAGCTGAAATCTCTAGTCCTAAGTCTTAAAACTATTCTAAGGTACTAGGTCTAAATGGCAATCAAAAGTCCTAAAGTCCAAGTGTTAAAATATTTGGTGTCAAAATACACCTAGGCTAAAGAACTATTTCTAAAATCTTAGCACAAGACATATTGTAAAATCCTAAGGCTATTCCTAGTCGAAAAGTCCCTTGGTACAACACCTAAAACCCTCTCGGACTATGTCAAACCTTATAAAAATGCAGGTCTAAGGTTTTGGGCTTCAATTAATGAAGCAAAGATAAAAACTTATATTGCAAAGGTTTGTATGTAATAAGGTTTGTTCAAGAGTTGGTTAAAAATATATGGCACACATTTGTATTAAGGTTCAGGTATTAATAAACCCATGGAGCAAACCTTATTGCGCAAATTATAATGGTGTAATGTCATAAAGTCCGAGAGTTGAATTTTGGGTTTGTAAAAACCATGTTGTAAAACCTTATTGTAAGGTTCAGTGAAAACATATCAAATGTAAGGTGCAATGGACTTTATATTTAAACAAACACAGAGTTTGATAATTGCAAACCATGTGGGTTTTGAAAACCGTGTCGGGTTTTGAATTATGTCCACAGGTTTTGTAATTAAAACCCACAAATAAGAATCGCTGTACCGTGGAACCACATTGGTTTGGGTTGACCATAAGGTGGAAGACCGAAGGATGGCGCCAAATACTTGTATCAGTGTAATTGGGTATCTCATGGTAGTTGATTGACATCTGTATGAAGACTACGTCAGAGTTATAGAATTGCTCGCAAATTTTTGAAATAACAGTGTTCTGTAACAGGACTGTGACGAAGACTGCGATATGTGATAAGTCACGCAGAAACAGCAGCAGATAATGGGTGCCAAACAGTCGGAGGAGAACCATAGCATGCACGCCCGCCTGTTCACATGCTAGAAGATCAACTTCCGCCCGGTTAATTAGCCATCAGGGCTAAATTTATAATATATCGTTCTAAAGTGGGTTTTTGGATGCAAGGAAAGCGTTGTTAATTATCAGCATTATTATCTAAAACCTAGGTGTCATCAAGACCGAGATCTTCACAACTATTTCTTAACTACATTCCAGAATTGGCTTCAAGGAGTTCGAGATCAAGCCATCATGACATGAGGAATGTTATCATCAAAGCCTAAATTGGGTTTTAAAATGGATATGTATGTTATCCAAAATCAAACAAACTTTATCATACTCCCTATGTATAACAAAGTCAATGAACCATCAAATTCGATGAATCAAAATGAATCAGAAATATCTTTTCGAGGATATGAAGGGATTAATTTTCCATTTTTGATGAATTCCTCTTATAAAAAGAGAAGAAAGTTCTTTGTAGAAGGGAGAGAGTGTTTTTTGGAGTGTGACTTGATATGAAGGAGATAGCCTTCATTACTTCAAGAAGAAGTAAGCATTCCTAAGAAGACATCAGAAGAGTGGTGGAGAGTTTCTATTTTGTAGGGAGCAAAGGCCATCCTAATTGTAGAAAGTTAGTGTGAAAGTAGGTTAGTGAAAAAAGTGGTCAATTTCGACTTTCAGAAAAAAATCAATTAGCCACCATCAAATCAAAGGTCCAACAAGCTACAGCTCCTCAGATTTTAATGTGCAGCTCATCCAAATAATTGTATTCGGTTAGCCTATTCCAGAGATAGTCCATATCTACAAATATCAGTAATTCTTCTTGACTGATGCTGCTTTGTATTATTTCTCTTGACTTGAATACAACGGATGCACATTACTGAGGCAGACTCGGAGACGTAGTCCAGAAGGGACGAACTCCGTCATGAATTTTTTGTCTTATGGTTTGCTTATTTGATTATTGTGAAAATAGCTAAATCTACACATACATAGATTTACTTTTTAAACCATAACATTTGATGCATAAGTAACATAGCCATTCACATTTTGTACAAGAAATAGGAAAGTTTTTGGGAAATCTCTGCATTTTAAGAACCTGAGTGTTAACCTCTATAAATTTATATAGACAGAGTCTGTAAAGGGCCAGGTAGCCTCTGGATCTCGTCCTTTATTTACAGGTGACATATCCAATAAATGCCCCTACAGTCTATATCTGTATTATAACTAAGTAACTCAGTCCATTTTCAGATCAATTGGTATCAGAGCAGCTAGTTCTTTACAGGTACAGGATTGGCAAGAACACTCGACAACTGTCAAAGCTAAGGGAACTCGAAGAGTTCAATATTCAATATCAACAGGAGAATGCTGCATTGCGAAGAATGGTGTAAGTGCTTGAGAGCGACAAGTAAAGCTTACAATCAGAATTAGAAGAATTGAAGAGAAATAAAAGAGGAAGCAGTCCTCTTATGAAAGATGCAACTTTCAATGGGAAAAATCATACACTTTCTCCTCAAAGTAGTTCTTTTCTCTCATCCTCGCCAAAGTCAACAAGGGAGGCCATAGGCTCCGTTTCTAAGTCTCAAGCAGAAGGCGATGTTCATTCACTGATATCACCAGAAAGTGATTTAGAATCTGAAGAAGTTTCCAGTCAGAAACCAAGTGTGATCCCTGAAAGGAAAGGCTTATCAATGATGAAAGCTATGGGATACCGAGAAGGCAAAGGCTTGGGGAAAAATGGACAAGGGAGACTTCTACTTATTAAGGTAGAAGAGAGACCTAAGAATCCGGGTCTAGGATTTGATGTGATAAAATGTGACTATTGCGGGAAGCTTGGTCACATCGCTGACTGATGTTGGTCAAAACATCCAGAACTTTTACCAGAGAAGCTCCATGATAGAAAAGGTAAGAAACCTCAATCCTCTAATAGTAATGATTCTGATAGTGATTTATTTTACCAAGACTGGGTAATTGAAACAATCAAGAGGATCTATCCATGTACTTTTTGCAAGAGTCCTTGGCATTGTGTGGAACAATGTTGGAAGAAAAACGCTTACGAAAAACAAATTGGAGCAACAAAAAGTCAGCCTTCAGAGAATGATAAGGCACTCCAAGCAAAGAAACATTCAGAATCAATTTCGTTTCAATCATTAAGCAACTCCGGAAACTCATCAAGTACAAGGGAGAAAGCTTGTCAAAACTACAAATTGTTAGGGCATGTCAGAGAAAATTGTCCAATACTTCCAAGTGAAACAACATCGACACCAGCAACCCAGGAAGTATCCAAGTCACCTGCTGGAGAAAAATCCAATGCTGAATGGAATTGGGCAGATTTTATGCCTTATGCTTAAAATGTTTTTTTTTTTTAAGATTATCTAGATCTAGAAACTTGTAACTAGGTTCTACAGTTGAATTTTTTTTCAAAATCATTGTAATAAAACTTTTGGAGAACCAAAAGTTCTTTAGTTGGGAGGTGTGATCCAATTTTAGATTATTAAAATTGTATCCAAATTACCCAAACGACCAAGATGGTTAACAATGTAAGTTTAAATGTTCACATCAAAGATTGTTGTTCACATCAAAGATTTGACATCGACTTCAGTATCTACACCAGCAACTATGTTTCAAAGCACCAATCATCATGTTGACCTGCGACAAAAACAACAAGTTTGTTAAAAACTTATGTAAACATACTTATCCTAAGTCTAAGATCTAAAATGATCATAAGTCCACTTTGTAAACCTTAATGGATAATAAAATCCTAAGGTAAAAAGGACTAAGCTGAAATATCTAGTCCTAAGTCTTAAAACTATGCTAAGGTACTAGGTCTAAATGGAAATCAAAAGTCCTAAAGTCCTAGTGTTAAAATATTTGGTGTCGAAATACACCTAGGTTAAAGAACTATGTCTAAAGTCTTAGCACAAGACATATTGTAAAAGCCTAAGGCTATTCCTAGTCAAAAAGTCCCTTGGTACAACACCTAAAACCCTCTCGGACTATGTCAAACCTTATAAAAATGCAGGTCTAAGGCTTCGAGCCTCAATTAATGAAGCAGAGATAAAACCTTATAGCGCAAAGGTTTGTATGTAATAAGGTTTGTTCGGGAGTTAGTTAAAAATATGTGACGCACATTTGTATTAAGGTTTGGGTATTAATAAACCCATGGAGAAAATCTTATTGCGCAAATTATAAAGGTGTAATGTCATAAAGTCCGGGAGTTGAATTTCAGGTTTGTAAAAACCATGTTGTAAAACCTTATTCTAAGGTTCGGTGAAAACATATGAAATGTAAGGTGTCGCGGACTTTGTATTTAAACAAACACATAGTTTGATAATTGCAATCCATGTGGGTTTCGAAAACTATGTCGGGTTTTTAATTATGTCCATGAGTTTTGTAATTAAAAGCCACAATGTTAAATCGCCAGCTGGGAGCCATGTCGGAGTTATGTTGACCATCAGGTGGAAGACCTCAATGGATGGGTTGCACATGTGTCAAGTGTAACTATGGTGGAACTATAGTTGATTGACATCTATATGAAGACTTTATCGAAGGTATAGAATTGCCTGCAGGTTTTTGAAATAACAGTGTTCTGTAACAGCACTGTGATGGAGACTACGATATGTGATAAGTCACATAGAAACCGCAGCAGATAATGGGTGCCAAACCGCCGAAGGAGAACCGTAGCATGCATGCCCGCCTGTTCACATGATATAAGATCAACTTCCTCCTGGTTAATTAGTTATAAGAGCTAAATCTATAATATATAGTTCTAAAGTGGGTTTTTGTATGCAGGGAAAGTGCTGTTAATTATCAACACTATTATCTAAAACCTAGGTGTCATCAAGACCGAGATATTCACAACTATTTCTTAACTACATTCCAGAATTGGCTTCGAGGAGTTTGAGATCAAGCCATCATGACATGAGGAATGTTATCATCAAAGCCTAAATTGGGTTTTAAAATGGATATGTATGTTATCCAAAATCAAACAAACTTTATCATACTCCCTATGTATAACAAAGTCAATGAACCATCAAATTCAATGAATCAAAATGAATCAACAATATCTGTTCAAGGATATGAAAGGATTAATTTTCCATTTTTGATGAATTCCTCTTATAAAAAGAGAAGGAAGTTCTTTGTATAAGGGAGAGAGTTTCTTTTGGAGTGTGACTTGATATGAAGGAGATAGCCTTCATTACTTCAAGAAGAAGTAAGCATTCCTAAGAAGACATCAGAAGAGTGGTGGAGAGTTTCTATTTTGCAGGGAGAAAATGCCATCCTAATTGCAGAAAGTAAGTGTCGAAGTACGTTAGTGAACAACGAGGTCAATTTCGACTTAAAAAAAAACTCAATCAGCCACCATCAAATCAACTACAGTTCCTTAGATTTTAATGTGCAGCTCATCCACATAATTGTATTCGGTTAGCCTATTCTAGAGATAGTCCATAACTACAAATATTATTAATTCTTCTTGACTGATGCTTCTTTGTAGTATTTCTCTTGGCTTGAATACAACGGATGCACATTACTGAGGCGGACCCGAAGATGTAGTCCAGGAGGGAAGAAATCTGTCATGAATTTTCTGTCTTATGGTTTGCTTATTTGATTATTGTGAAAATAGCTAAATCTACACATACATAGATTTACTTTTTAAACCATAATAGTTGATGCATAAGTAACATAGCCATTCACATTTTGTACAAGAACTAGGAAATTTTTTGGGCAATTTCCGCATTTTAAGAACCTAAGTGTTAACCTCTATAATGTTCTATAGACAGAGTCTGTAAAGGGCTAGGTAGTCTCTAGATCTCATCCTTTCTTTAAAGGTGACATATCCAGTAAATGCCCCTACAACCTATCTCTGTATTAGAAATAAGTAACTCAGTCAATTTTCAAATCAATAAGGCCACCATGAGATGAAGAATTTGTGAACAAATTGCTATGCTGGCCATAATTTCCCAAGCAATACTAGCGGTGTGTGATCCGGAGTTGAATATAGAGGAGCCTCAATTATTGGCCATCCAACAAGTTCAGTCCACCATAGTAGAGAGAGGGAGACTTTGCACCAAGGAAAGCTTGGGAGTAAAAACATCCTTGCATCGGGACTTGGAACCCATGTTCTAGGGGCCCTTTGGCAAGAGGGTTAAAGTTTCATTCTCATTTCCTACCAGCACTCAATCAGAGGGGTCAAAGAGCCACTATTCGGATTATTGCAGTTGTTTGACTCTATTTAGAGCCTTTGTTTATTTGTTTTATTTTTAGTTTAGTTTTATTTTATATGTACATGTTATTTCTCTATCTAGTATGTTTATGATTCTAGCTTGTTCCACTAACTTGCTTGAATCCACTTCTTTTTCTGCCTGTTACCAATAACTTAAGTGGGTAAACCACACCCCTTAAGTTGGTGTGATTTCGTACATGCATGCACCAAACACACTAAAATAGTTTCATTGTGACGAAGATTGTCTTAGTATAAAAATCAACGATGGTAAAGCATGATAAACCATGTTTATTTTAAGGTTTATAATATTTAGCTTAGTGTTTTTATATCTTGGGTTTATAATATATATCCTTTGGGTTTTTAGTATTAATCACTTAGTTTTATAATATCAATCCCTTAGGTCTATTAATCGAAGGTTTCATATTTCTAGGGTATAATATTATTCATAGGGTTTATGATATTAATTATAATGTTTAATATAAATCCATTGGGTTTATAATCATGGTCAACGATGGTCCAACATCACATTGTGATAAAGATCAACTAATGTCGCATTCTGACATTGATTATCTCAATATGAAAATCAACCATGGTCAACCATGTTCAAATGTCACATTGTGAAAAATATTTTCTTAATTGGAAATCAACCATGGTCAATCATGGTCAATCATGGTCAATAACCATGGTAACATTGTGACAAATATTGTCTCTTGATCCAATGTCACATTGTGACAACCATGGTCCAATGTTTTATTGTGACAAAGATTGTCTCAATATGAAAATTAAAAATGGTAAACCATGGCCAATCATTGTCCAACATTGCATTATGACAAATGTTGTCTCAATATGTGTTGAAAATTCAACAAGAAATGTGTGTATAATTTAATTTCCCCTTAATTAAATTGGAAAATAAAATGTAATCTTATCTCATAATCACTTGTAATAGTTAACTGAGTGTGATAAACTTAGTTAGCTCATGAATTTCAAGTTGAAGGTGGTTGGTGAGGCATGTTGAGTGATTCAATTAGTTGTGTAATTCGAGTTTCCCTTAGTGCATTAGTTTAAAGCATGAGATATCAATTAACTCAATTTATTGAATTAAATCAGTTGAACTAGTTGTAACTGTTTGTTGCACTAGTAATAGATCAAGTGAATTAAATTAGATTTAATTCACATGCATTGATCAGTTATGCAACTAATGCTTTACTATTAATAGTTGCATGCATGTCAATTCCAATGGAGACCCAGTTGAGACAAAGGTTAAAGGGATGTTAACTATCATTTGTGTCATTAGTAGCTTGCCCGCATGGAGTAAAACAACCATAGGATTTCCCATGAGCATTGCGCAGTTTTGGAAGGCTGAATTTCCTAAAGAATATGGATTACATTCCACATGAATTGTGCAAGCAAGGCAAGCTACAAAGAGGCTGAAAATTGGCTAAGTGTTGGTTGATTTTGTCTGGATTAGTGTGAGACAGTTGTGAGAGTGCAAGAGACTCTTGTGAGAAGAGTGCATTGTAATTTTTTCATGATTCCTTGGTGAATATACAATAGAAGATAGAGGGTTTTTGAGCATAAAGATTTCCCAGAGAAAATATATGTGGTGTGGTTTTATTTTCTTCTTTCTTTACTTGTTGTGATTGGCAGTCGTGTTTATTTTCCGCAATTGATTTGTAGAAGGATTCAATATCTTGCTTTAGTATATCGCATGAACGGATTGAATCCATTGGAATACATATTGTTTTTATAATTTCTACAGGGTATCTGAGCACATGAAATCACTATAGTAGAGAAGAAATTGAGTTTGTGACTGAATAACATTCAAATTTGCAAAAGTATTCTTTGGTGCGACATTATCTCAAGATGGATTTCAATGGCTTGATATTGGAGTATGCACTTGAGGGCAGCTCTAATTATATTGCGTGGAAATATAGGATGGAGGAAGTTTTGGAGGAAAATGGGTTGAAATAATTCATTGATAATTACATTCCAAAACTCGCAGCAGCAGATGATGCTCTTCTTTATGCTTGGAAAAAGAAGGTTGCAAAGGTGAGGAGGATCTTACTAGAGGGAGTACGAGACCACATTGTCTCAAGTATCCATGGAAAAGAGACTCCACATGAAATGAGGAAGGCTTTGGCATATCTGTTTCAGAGTAGAAGTGACCACAGAAAATTGGCACTAAAAGACAAGCTCAGGAAAATTAAAATGGATAAAGGCGACACTATCTCGAAATATTTAACCAAGTTTATCCAATTTCGAGATTATCTTGGGAGCATCATAATTACTATCAAAAATGATGACTTGGTGAGCCTAGCTCTACTAGGCCTTCCCAAGAGTTGGCATAATTATCAGATATCTGTCAATGGGAGGGAGAAGCTTCCAGATTGGGAGTGACTTTGGTCGTATTTGGTGCAAGATGAATTCAGGCGTAATGTTAGGGATGGATCCTCATCCTGGACAGATGATGAGGAAAATTGCGCCTTGGCTAGTAAGGTGAAGAAGGGGAAGGAAAATAAATCCTATTCCAAATCTAAGACTGGCAAAGAAGGAAAGAAGCGTGACATGTCCAGAGTGAAGTGTTTTCACTGTCACGAGCGTGGAGATTATGCCACTAATTATCCACAAAAGAAGAAGAGCATGAAGGCTTCAGGATCTGTAGCAAGTGAGGGTTTGGCCTCACAATTTTAGTTTGACGTCTCGCTTATCACATGCATGGCATCAAGTGCAATGGGATCAATGTGGTACTTGGATAGTGGTGCGTCTTTCCACATGATGTGAGACAAAGATCTTTTCAGTAGCTTGGAGGAGAAGGACCTCCATATGCATATCAAAATGGGTGATGACGGGAGGTACAATGCTACCGGGATTGGTACAATTACCTTCAAAAGATAGTCAGGTAAACCCTTCTTATTAAAAGATGTAATGAATGTATTTGTCTTGAAAAATAATTTATTTTCAGTTGCAATGTTAGAGGATAGAGGTTATTATGTGGTTTTCAGTGAAGGGAAAGGTTTGCTTCGACACAAAGCCACAAGACAAGCCAAGAATATTGGGATTCAAGTGAAGAATCTCTAAAAACTTAATGTCGATGGTTGCGCATCATTGATGGGTAAGACAGAAAAAGTGGTGAGCCAGGATGAGGGTGAGTTATGGCACAGGAGATTGGGCCATCTACACCACGCAGCCTTGAAGGTCATGCAGCAGATTTCTATGAGAGTTCCCAAGGGTACTCTTGTGCAAATAGACACATGGAAGGGATGTACCATGGGGGATTATAAAAAGGCCACTTTTCACGAGAAGGAGAACCGAGCAGCGAAAATCCTTGAGAGAGTTCACTCAGACATGTGTGGACCATTCTCTACAACACCGACAACAAATCACAGTTATTATGTGATCTTTGTTGATGATTTTTCTAGAAAGTGTTGGATCTACTTCATACAATAGAAATATCAGATGTTCTCAAAATTTTGTAAGTTCAAATAACTGGTGGAGAAAGATATAGGGAAGCATGTGAAAGCTCTTAGGAGCGATATTGGTGGTCAATAAATCTCCAATGAATTCAAGAAATTTTGTAGCAAAGAAGGAATTCTGAGAGATTTGATTGTGCCTCATAACCCACAACATAATGGGGTTGCAAAAAGAAATAATAGAACAATTGTGGGTGCGACACAAGTGATTTTGCATGATCAGGGCCTACCATTACATCTATGGGCAGAGGAATGTAACACAATGGTATTTGTGCAAAACGGTAGTCCTCATCGGATACTTGGCATGAGTACACCAGAGGAGGCTTTTTCTGGTAAGAAACCTGATGTTTCATATTTTAAATTTTTTGGCTCATCTGTATATCGCCATGTGACCAAATATTCCAGGAAGAATCTTGAACCAAAAACTCAGAGTGGCATATTTGTGGGGTACATTGATACTCCCCACAACTATCGGGTGTATTTTCCAAACAACAAGATGACTGTTGTGAGACAGGATATAAAATTTGATGAGGAGAAAGCCATGCGATTGTCCCTTTAGAGGGAGTTGAATTTGCATGTAGATGAGGAACTCTTGGTTCCAAAAGATGAATCTCGATATGTGGAGAAGACACATGCGGAGGATCATGGAGTGGTAGATAACACTCATGCATATCCATCCACCAGAAATGGTATAAGGCACACCGCGGAGGCTGATAGATTGAGGCTTGATGCGGTAGAACATGTAGGAGCACCTACTTCACTGCGTAGATAGAGACAGTCTCCAGATAGGCTTATTAGATACATGGCTCTTATGAGCAAGTGTATTATGAAAAAAACATCCTCCTTTGAGGAAGCAGTGCAGCAACAAATTTGGGTTAATGCCATGGTTGAGGAGTATGACTCCATCGTCAAGAACAGTGCATGGGAAGTTGTCCCAAGACCAGCCGGAAAATCAATGGTCGGATCTAGATGGATCTATAAGGTGAAGTAGGTGGTAAATGGGAGTGTGGAGAAGTACAAGGCTATATTTGTAGCTCGAGGATTCTCACAAGTTGAGGGGATTGACTATGAGGGGAGAATATTTTACCAGTTGTGAGATACTCATCGATTATATCTATCCTTGCACTCTCAGTAGAAATGGGGTGGAAGATACATCAGATGGATGTGAAAACTATGTTTCTCAATGGCTTTATTGAGGAAGAAGTGTACATAGAACAACCATAAGGTTTTGAGACCTTTGAAAATGAGTCACATGTGTGCAGACTCAAGAGAGCAATGTATGGGATAAATCATGCACCTCGTGGTTAGTGCACTAAGATTGATAGTTATTTCACCGGGTTGGGCTTCACGAAGAGTGGAGCGGATGTGAACCTATTCCATATTGTGGTTGATGGTAAGCTCTTGATTATCGTACTTTATTTTGATGATCTAATTTTGACAGGTGATGAGAAACTCATGATTTATTTCAAATAGTATCTTGCAAGAGAGTTTGAGATGAAGGACATGGGACTCCTTCACTATTTCCTTGGTTTGGAAATATGGTAGTGGAATGGTGAGCTATTTTTTTCTCAAGGAAAGTATGCCAAAGAGATTCTGAGTAACTTTCACATGGAGTGTTGTAAACCCATGGAGACTCCTCTTCCAAGAAGATGGAGGAAGGAGGTTGCTACTTCAAGAGAGGTAGTGGGCGCTACTATTTACAGGTAGCTTGTGGGTTCACTGATGTACTTGGTGAACACCAGACCAGACATTTTCTACGCAGTTAACCAGCTGAGTCAAGCTATGTTTAAGTCAACCAAGCTATTTTGGAAGGAGGGGAACCATGTCTTGAGATATATTAGGGGCACTACAAATTATGGATTATGGTAAAAATGGGTAGAGGGAGTGAATTTTCAAGGCTTCACCAATGCAGACTAGAAGGAAGTCCATCAGACAGAAAGAGCACATTAGGAGGGATCTTCAGCATAGGATCAACAACAGTTTCTTGGTATAGCAGGAAGCAGAGATCTGTGGCACTTAGTTCAGCTGAAGCAGAGTACATGGCAGCTAGTCAGGCTGCATGTGAGGCCATCTGGATGAGGAATATTCTGGTTGGTTTGTTTAGTCATCATATGGATCTGACGGTGATACACTGTGATAACCATAGTTGCATTAAACTCTCGGTTAATGTAACACCCCCAATTCATGTGATTGCATTTTAAAGTTAGATACTTGAACTTTACATCCTAAGGGGAGTGGACCCCAAAGGATAATTATTTTGTGAATGTAATTAAACATTTAATTGAGGAAATGAATAAATTATTGTGGTGCAAATTGACCAAAAATGAGATGATGAGATCACTTGCCAAATCTGTGAGGATGAATGAGGCAAATATTTCCCCACAATCTTTCAAAAATCCTTGAAAGATATTAAGTTTTAAATTTAGATTTTTGAGGAAAAATATGAATTTCCCCAATGATGAGGAAAGTAGTTTGGAAGAGGTAAAAAGCTGGAAAAGATGAGGAAAAGCATAAAACAGCGTTAAAGAATCCCTAAATGGGAAGCCTAGGCAAACAGGAAGAAAAGCATCCTGAGATTTTGGACGCAGAATTAGAAACATGCTTTGGGGAACAATAGCTTAAATAAGCTGCTCTTGTACAGATTAGAGGTTAATCTGTGGCAGGAGGTGATCTTAGCTCGGGGGTGAGTTCTGGGAGACAGAAGAGCTCTAAGGTTGGGAGGTTGGTCTACTGCACGAGTGGTATGTCTCTGAGAAAAATTGTCTTCTTGTTTATTATGGTATGAATTGGCTACATATAAAAACAAAATTTGTCTCTAAGATATTATATTTCATTAGTCTACATTTAACAGAATGTAATCACCAGGAATTAACCTGGTCATCCTGTATATTTGTAGAAGAAAATCCTGTAAGCTAGAATTCCACAGAATGTTTAAACCCAGGGTTGGTTTAAATCTGAGGAAACCTTGTTCTTTCAGGAAACATTGTGAAATTGTTTTTAATCTGCTTCTGTTTCCTAGCATAATGTTTATTACAGCTACCATAGAGAGAAATGGAATTCACTATATTATACCAGAACCATAGCAAGATATGAATTAAAACTTATACTGTTATGGAAGAACAGAGGGAGAGACTCAATAGACTGATCTTAGGTTCAGCCAAAAATTTTGTTATAATTCCAGGAATTTAAATGTTTTAAATCGACCAGGTTGTGCCTAAGTCGCTTTGTCTAGTGGAGGAAAGGAGTACATATTTATAAACAAAATATACTAGAGACTATGGCCTCATGAAACTACTCTAATATCATATCACTGCAATTGATTTCATAGAAGGTATAAAGTATGAGTAACCAATTGAGAATTACAGTAGCAAAGAGTAAAATTATTTCAACAGTATGTACAATACATTTATATAAACACTATTTCCATTGATCAAGAGGAAAAAGGGAATGGGTTCCAATCCCATAGCCAGCCTTCTGAAACATTTATTACCATTTACACAGGTAGACAAGAGCTGGGTAACTAGATATAATAAAACGAGAAGAAACTGAAGAATAAAAATGTAGGTAGATCATTCTGGAAAATAGGAGAGTATAATTCCTAAACTTTCATAAATATTAACCTATGTTTAGGAGTGAAAATGGAATCATAATTTCCAGCAATGCCATTCATATGCTTAGACAAGTTCAATATAACCATGAATAGAGGAACTGTCATTATGACACAATAAGAAACAAATTACATCAGAAGAAGAGATAGAAAATTTATATAATCTTCCTGAAAATTCTGATGATCTGTAACCATATTAGTATTACCAAAATCCCATTTCTGTGCTGACGAGCACACTAAAGAAAGTCAAAATTCATGGTATATATAAAAAAAAAAAATTACACATGATTCATACAGTCCATGTAAAATTGTACAGTGGCATAGTATATTGAATTCAACCTAACATAATAGGGAATATATATATATATATATATATATATATATATATATATATATGTCCCATAATATCAAAATACATAATGCGCCTATCAGGCTGGGGTGTAAAACTTGCAACCCCTATCTCAATGGAACCAATCTAGACAAGCGCCCTTCTGCGCAACAGCATAAGAGGATGATATTTCAACGCCCATGAAAACGACGCTACAGGAGAGAGGCAATAAATCCCATAAGAATACCGACCTAGACGCCGAAGAGATCCACGTTAGCAGCCATAACGATTGAAAATATTATGTACTGCGTCTATGAGCACACCATAAACCTTCGTTTACCTGTAAACGACAAATGCAAACCAAAAAAAAAAGGGAATTAGTCAAATTGCACTATCGTAGGGAAACAAGTGAAGGATGAAAATAATAATGAGCTTAAAACAATACCTGTGGAACGTAATATTCAGATACGTCGAGCCCTAGAATCAAAATTGTATACAGAGAGGGATTAATACGCAATACCTTCGAAGAGAATAGGGAGGAGGTTACAATTTAAGGCAGAGACGAGACACACGAGAACATACCTCATAAAAACCCACTGAAGAGTAGACGTCTGCCTGAAAGGATGCGAAGCACACTACACAAGAGGCATAAAACGAATTAGTCTCATCCTATTAACCGCCAGGGTAGGGTCGACGATAACCCTGAAAGTGGAACTCAACCTCATGTTGCGCCGAGATTAGGACTCGCATATCTTAAAACAAGAAGTATCCCCCTTACTGAGGATTGAATACATACTCAGAACCGGCATATGGCCAGCTATGAGCAATGGCATGAAATCACTTAAGCATACAGTAAAGTAAAAATGAGCGCTGAGGTAATTACCTGATATCTTGTTGATGAAACTGAAGCGCCATGGTTTTCTCTGCAACGGAGAATCACAAACCCTCGGCCGAATGCAGAATTATGCAGACGCAGAGGTGCACAACAAATTGAGAAATGCAGAAACCCGACTTAGCTCTACCCTAAAGACTTATATAATTCTTCGATAACCGCCTTAACCCTAACTGGAATCGATCACTGTCGTCCACTTGGAAAAATCGTGGAAGCCAAGACACGGATCAAAGGGTAGCACTGAGGAGTTAAGACCATCGTATCGCATTAATGGAGTACAAATACGAATTTAAGTCGATATGTCCTGTACATATATTGGCGTGGTTGTTGAACACCACATAAGTCGAGCTAGTTCATCGACGTGGATTCACCCGACCAGCGAGCGAAGGGGTATGGTGAACTACACAAACCATACAACACTCAATTATTTATTATGACGCCTGACGTGGATACAAGTTTCCTCGCGGCGATGCACCTAGTAACTAAACTCCATTTTGACTATACGCCCTACGTGTATGATGATATTAATTCAAAGTGCCATATCTGAAGTCGATTGAAAATCTTATGTGTCGTGATGTGTGGTCATGTCAACAGGCGTATATGGGTGTTAATGCAAAATGCATGGAAAACAATCAATTCACAATATTATGTCGAATCATATAAACAAAAAAAAGAAAATCATTCCCTCAAGTCTATACCAAGATACATAGCGGAGGAATCGTAACTATGGATAGTGGAAAGGTTCATTTAAATCATGTTTTATTATACGTGTTAATGGGCCATAGGGTTTACTTTATACTCCATAATTAGATAAATGAGATATGTGACCCTTAAGTCAAAGGTGAATTCGCAAGGGTATACGAGACCTGTGTAAAGGTCAAAGACATGAAAAATATGTTCACCCTTGAAATGCAAATAACATAAGGTACGAAGTAGGAGTAGAGGATTTAATTGTGACAGCATATGATGATGAAAAGCATCATGATAAAAAGGTGAAATGTCATAATAAACCTATACTTAACAGTCTGATTTCATGAAGAAATTTTTTTTTTTGGGTGTGAAAGTTAGAGGTGTGACACCAAACTTAGGAAATAGGAGAAAAATTCAACTTCCCCAAGAAACATTGGCGAATCTGGAGATGACACTTGTCACAGTCCCAATGGAATAAAACCAAAGAAGATTCCTGAATGATGACTGGGCTGCCATGTCATCATCCTCTACCTGTTCTGCAACTTTTTAATAAAAATTTGCATGTTTTTAACGGTGATCAACAGAGCATAATTCCTTCTTCCTAACTTGGTTTTCAGCACAACCAGTTGCATTGGATTCCTTGCGACGGTCTTCTCATTTTCATTTTGGTTTCATTACATTCTGAGAACTTTCATTTTTGAGCTAAAATAGTGAGCCTTTGATCACCTTGTGGGTTCTTGATGTTAATTCATGTTACTACTATTTGTATTTATAATTCATACTAACCAATGATCCCTCACATTATAATACGTATGGCTATACATTTCTAACCCCTTCTTTTTGCCGAGTCACACTTAGTGACCATAGTGTGTGGGGACCTCATTCCTCATGTTGAGCATGAAGGCCATGGTTCTCACCCATCCATGTTACATGGTCAAATATTCAAGGCCTGAATGAATTGGGGTAATCGAATGGTACCAATGAATTTACAAACCAATCAGTCAAATGGGATACCCTTCAAAGCTTCTTCATTTAACATTGTTCCTTTTCTTCGATCAGATATTTCCATGATGATAGGTTAAGGTTTCTACAAATTACTTCTTTGGTTATTCATGGTGATTTTTTCCACAGAGTATTGTTTTCTTCTCAACCTTCGACAATACCTCGAACTACAACGACTGGTAAACACTGTTGTTGATCTCTTTTGATGGATTTATGCTACCAATGGTTTTACAAGTTTTGGATTTTCTTATTTTTTATTTAATGAGTGGTAAAGAAATTTGGAAATCAATTTATTGGGGATTTAGTGGTTTTTCAATGATATTTTTGATATCCACCTTCTAGATAACAATTAGTTGGATTTTGGAATTCCTTGAGAGGACATTATAAAAATTACCCTGTAATTTGTCATTATTATAGGTAGTTTACAATTTTAGATTTATAATCTATATAAATTGTATATACTACATACAACCTATAGCTATAAGAGGATTTATGGTTATTAAGATTTCAACTTGACATAATGTACTTCAACCATAAATATCATTTGGGTTTTTTTGGAACCATTCAAATATATTTTTGTGACCATTAATTTACCATGGGTTTGGAGGACTTTAATGGAGATGTTGGAATACATTCCATTGATTATTAGTTCATTTATGGTTGCAGAGCTTGTTTAGGCTTCATAATGGGAAACTATGGTACAACACCCCTCCCTAGTTGAACATTATTCCCTTGAAATGTTTTGTCAAAAATTATCTATGATGATAGTGAATGGTTTAAGGTTTGGGTATCTGATAAGTTAGGAGTACAACCACTCCTAGAGACTCGAACCCATGACACCTGGGAAATCATTACACCCTCTTAGTCCCTTCTCCTTTGGTAAAAAATTTAGGTATATTAGTCTTTTAAATTGTTAAGAGGGTTTTTATTGTTAATAAATGGAATGGATTCTTAAGTTAAAACCCTATAGGGTTTAATTGAAGTATCAAGAGGGTTTCAAACTTGCATTCTTCTCAGGTTTTCAAATGAGAACAACACTTTTCGTGTCACACCCTTATTAGATTGGCATCAGACCTTGGCCATGAACAAAGACAATTCCTAGTAGGTACCACACCATCGCAACTTGGCTTTACAATTCTCTTATCCACAATTACTTAGCTTTATTTTGGGGCTCTTGTTAATTAATTTTTAGAGTATCTGTTTTCAAACCTACGAATCCCTTCTTTTGTGTCTTAAGATTTATGGTTCAAAATAAACACTTTGATTTCTAAATATCCTTATCATTATAATAGCATATTCAAAGCCACTACTAATGGCAGATCACCACGGTAAATTTGTTGTAAAATTTCATCAATTTAAGATTTCGTTCTATGGATTAAGTATTTGATGACATACTAACTTAAAATCTATTTTTCTCTATGAAAATTTTTTGTTCCAAATCCCAACTCAGAGTTTTTCTTGAACATTGTACATTCCAATTACTTCTCAAGGTAAGAATATCTAAACATTAGTTTTCTTTTTACAGGTATTTGAATGACATGGAAAAAGAGATCATCTCATGACAACCATCACTACTTCTTTACATTTTTAGTTGTCTAGGGTTTTATATACTCATCCTTTAGTGATGTTGTAAGATGAAGGATTCCTTTTTTTCTTATCTTGATATTTGGTATCCTGAATAATTTATTTAGTTTGGCTCCTAAGTATGCTTTAAGTAAATAATTTTGGAGATGTTCTGAACATTAGAATACTTTGTATTTATTTATGATTCCTAAACCTATAATTTATGCATGATTTATATAATTTGAAGAAAGATTTTAGAAATGTTCCTTTGTACTAGTGCATAAAGTCTTTTCCATGTTTTAATTCTATGGAAATATCAACATAATATTCATCTAGGATATTCATGGTTAATTATTTTAATTGGTTCAATATATATTTTATTTTTGTTTTAATAAAGGGATGTCCATGTATCCCATATTGTCTCCATTTCCATTAATAAGTAATCCTTTAAAATCTCATTCAAAGCTAAGGCAAGATGTACTTCATTGTAAACTTTGTATATGGGTAGTTGCAGAAAACATATGTTAATGGTTCTATAACTGTCCCTCCATACTGGTGGATGAATATACTAAACCTGGTTATATTTCCTTATAAGAACATATTAATTCTTGTCTAAGCTCTATTCACTCTAACAACATATACCCAATTTTGTACTTTGTTTAATATAATAACATACATGCATTCCTATTTGGTTACCATCTAAAATATATGCATTTTATCAAAATTTACCAAATATTTGTTACAACATGTTAGATGTATTTCATTTCTCCATTCTCTATATAATATATTCATTATTCATTATTCATTATTAATGAAAATACTTTCATACAAAGAATTATTGATAAGAAAACAACTATAATAAAGATTCTTTGTACTTATCCGAAAAATATGAACATTTTGAAATACTGTAGGAACTAGGACATTCCTCCCAACCAATGAATTGCAACCACAACATCCCCCCCAAGCCTTATGATTATTTTCTGCTAATAAATTATCATTATATGATGATTTTATTCCTCCTCCCCCACACAAACTTTAGCAAGAATATTTTTTTCAATGCATTGTTCTTTCCTTTATATACCTAATATGTTTACATGATTACTGGTTTCCTTTCATCCAATGATGTGATTCTCTCAAGCCCTATTTTTTTTTTTCCTCCACACAACATAACCTTTCTCTCGAGTTACAATACCTCCTGGTGGTGATCATTCCTAATATAATATTGGGGATTCATGGGAGGTTATAACTATGAAAAATACCACCTTTACCACTCCACTACTTGTGACTCCAATGACTTCGATAGTTACTTGAAAATAAAACAACCTCATTACTCACATGTTGGTTCCCATAATATTTCCAATAAAAAAACAGATTTTATTGATAATTGCACATAAATATTTACACCTATCATTCAAGTGTTTCAATTTTTTCTTGGTCCCATGGCGAGTGTTTCTAACATTAATAATTACAAGAAAACATAAATTATAAATTCTGGTAAAAGTAATTGCAATAGGGGTATTGCATTTCCCATCCCCTTAATTTGAATAGCATCCTCAGTGTTTCCTTTGCATCCTTCACTTTTCGAGAATGAAAATTTTCTAGCATTTTCTCTTCCATCTCTGAGGTGGCCTCCTCAAGGCCAAATTACTTCCATTGAATTTTAACCTAGACAATGGCTTGATTCCAGAGTAAAGTTTCCCTCCTACCGAAAATTTGCAGAGGCTCGACTTCAAACTGGACTTCCTATTTTTAGATTAATGTTGTTATTTATGTTAAAGTGCATGGTATTTCATGTTCAAGTTTTTTTTAGGTCCAAAATGGAGCCTATATTTGGAGAAAATTTTAGCTATAGAAAATCAACTCAGATGCTCTTCCAAATTGGTTAGATGGATATCCATTAGAAATAATTTTTTAACGATATATAGCACTCTGTAAATGGTCTGTACCAGATCTTAATCAAATTGTGCATGAGGTTTGAAGATTACAGGTGTTTTAAAATGAGTTTTTAAGAGATTTTATGTTAATTTTTAAACACATAAAGTATGTAAATAAAATCTGAAATAAATAGAAACAATAGAGAAATGTAGCATAATAATAACCACAAAACAACATATGATGAAGGATTTCACCCCTCCTGGGCTACATCTCCTTGATCCAGATTCCAATGGATTGAACCTCTTTCATTATGATCAAAATAGTGGTTTCATACATTTTAGTGCTCAAATGGCTTTAAAAATTGTTCCATCAGTTTCAGAATGCCCAAAAATTCTTGTATAACATTTTTCTTATCCAAAATTGGTCAAAAACTAGAGAAGTTATGAGCCACGGTAGGTTTCCTCCTAATCGCTCCATAATTTCCCCAAAATCCATATTGGTCCTACAATTTCACCCTTAATTCGGCTAAATGGGCGACATTTTCCCGGAATTGTGAGTGCAATTTTTGACTCATTAAAATGCATAATGGGCCCAAAATCCAAATTTAAAACAATACATTATGCCATGAATATTTTTTTTTTAATATATAAATTCGCTAAGCAGTTTGATAACCACCAACGGTTTAACTCCGATGAGGCCACATGGATGATTAGGGTGAAAATCAATGTTATGGTTAGGGTGGCAACTTCTTTGTGGTCATGGAAATGTTGTCGGCTAAGTAGGCAGTGCCACATGTCACAGTGATCGCGACAGTGTAGACGACTGATGTGGAGTACCTTCATGTGGGGCTCAAAGGCACAAATACATGCAATTGTAACACTCTATTCATGTGATTTGAATTAAAGTTGGGAGTTAATTTGAACTTGAGACTCTAAGGGAAGTGGACACTAAAGGATAATTATTTCAGGAATGTAACAAATATTTAATTGAGGGAAATGAATAAATTATCATGGGTTAAATTGACCAAAATGATGAGATCACTTGCTAAATCCGTGAGGATGGATGAGGCAATATTTCCCACAATCTTTCAAAATCCTTGGAAGATAGTAAGTTTTAAAATTTGATTTGAAAGAAAAATCTGACTTCCTAATGATGAGGAAAGTCGTTGGGAAGAGGTAAAAAGCCGGAAAGTGCCGAGGAAAAGCATAAAACAACTTTTAAAGAATCCCTAAGTGGGAAATGAAAACAAAGAAGAAAGCATCCCTTGAGATTCGACGTAATTAGAAACATGCTTTGGGGAACAATAGCTGAATGTCGTTTTGCATATTAGAGGTTAACTGCTATAGGAGGTGATCTCAAATGGGGTGAGTTCTCGGGAGACAAACTTAAGAGCTCTAAGGTTGGGAGGTTGGACGACGACAAGTGGTATGTCTCGAGAAAATTTGTCTTATTGATTGCTATAGTATGAATTGGCTACATAAAAACGAAATCTTACTCTAAGTTAGTTCATATTATTGTCTACATTTAACAGACAAATGTAAGAATCAGTCATCCGTATACGAGAAGAAAAACTGTATAAAGTGGAATTCCACAGAATGTTTAAAACCTGCAGGGTTAAATCCGAGGAGAAACCTTGTCTTTCAGAAACATGAATTTGTTTTAATCCGTCGTTTCCTAGGAATAATTTATTGCCACAATTCTAGAGAGAATGAAATTCCAATTATAGTATACCGTAACTATAGCAGGATATAAATTAAGACTTATACTCGTTTATGAAAGACACAGAGGGAGAGAATAAATAAACCGATCTCAAGTTCAACAAGAAATTCCCGTTATAATTCCAAATTTAAAATTTAATAGTTCAAATCAACCAAGCCGTGTATGATTCACTTTGCCTAGGGGAGGAAAGGAGTACCTATTTATAAACAACATGTAGTAGAAACTATGGTCTCCCGAAAACTACTTCTAATATCACATCACAGAGATTGATTCCATATAAGGGTCATAATTATGAATAAGAATTGAGAACTACAGAGGTAAAAAGTTAAACTATTTCAAATCGTATGTACAATACCTTTTATATAAACACTATTTCCATTTATCAAGAGAAGAGATGGAATGGGTTTCAGTCCCATAACCAAACTTTAAAAACATTTATTACCATGTACACAAAAGTAGACAAAGTCGGGTAACTAGATATAATAAAACAAAGAAATCAAGAATAGAAGTTATGCATTACCCCGGGAAAGCAGGAGAATATAAATTCTGTGACTTCCATAAATATTAACCTATGTTTAGGAGCGTATTTAAAAAACAAATGGACTCATAAATTCCAAAGATGCCATTCATCCGAGCCTAGACAGTTCAATATAATTATGAGCGAGAAACCGTCATTTTGACACACCGCATTAATATACATCAAGAAGAGATAGAAATTATATAAAATTCTCCCGAAAATTCCCGATGATCTCGGAACCATAATAGAAGTTAACAAAATCTCTTTTTTTCCAGGCCGATGAGCACACTAAACAAAGTCAGGTTCATCAGATATATATATATATATATAGAAAAATAATTCACACGATTTATACTACCCGTAAAATTATACTCGTGGCTTAGTATATCGAATTCCATCTAGCAAAGATAGAAAATTATATGTATGTCCCAAAATGTCAAAATACATAAGGAGCCTATCAGGCTGGAGTATTAAACGTGCAACCCCTACTTCAACAGAACAAAGCTAAACAAGCGCCCTTCTGCGCAATAGTACAGGAGGTCGATATCATATTTCGACGCCCAGGAGAACGACGCAACATGAGAAGAGCAATAAATCCCACAAGAATACCGACCTAGAGGAGCCAAGAGGTCCACGTTAGCAACCCTAACGACTGAAAAGATTAAGTGCTGTGGTTACGAACATGCCATAACCATTTTCTTACCTGTAAACGACAAATGCAAACAAAACCAAAGGGAATTAGTCAACTTGTAATAGCGTAGGGAAATAAGTGAAGAACAAAAATACTAAAGCGGTTAAAACCATACCTGTGGAACGTAAGGTCCAGGTGCGTAGATTCCTGAAAACAAATTTGTATGCAGAGAGGGATTAACACACCATATCTTCAGAATAAGGAGGAAGTTGCAATTTAAAACAGAGGCGATAAGCACAAGAAATTACCTCATGAAAATCCACGAAATGGTAGACGTCTGTTGATGGGATGCGAAGCCCACTACACCAGAGGTATAACACGAAGGAGTATCATCCTATGAACTCGCAGGAGTAGGGTTGACGATAATCCTGAAAACGAAACTCAATCACAATTGGCGCTGAGAGCATGAGTCGTGTAGCCTGAAACAAGAGGCATATCCATTACCAAATATTGAATGCATACTCAGAGCCATGGTTTTCTCTGCAACAGAGAATTCACAACCCTCGGCCAAATGTAGAAATTGGAAAACGCAAAGGTGCACAACGAGTTGAAGAATGCAGAAACCCGACTCCGCTCTATCCAAAAGACTTATATAACTCATCGATAACCGCCTTAACCCTAATCAAACACGATCACCATCGTCCACTTGGCATAATCGTGGAAGCCAAGCCACGGATCAAGAGTAGCAGGGGTGAGTTAAGATTTGCGTATCGCATTAATGGAGTATAAATCCGAATTCAAGTCGATATGTCCGATACCTATGTTGGTATGGTTGTTGTACATCCCACGTGTCGAGCTAGCACATCGACGTGGACTCACCAGACAAGCGAGTGGAGGGGTATGGAAAACTACACAACTATCCCACTCTCAGTTATTCATTATGACGCCTGACGTGGACACAAGTGACCACGCGGTGATACACATAACAACTAAAATCTATTTTGACCATACGCCTTACGTGTATATTGCTTTCAATTCACAGTACAATATCTGAAGTCGACTGGAAATATTAGGTAACGTGATATATGTCATGTCAACCAGCGTATATGGGGGTTAACGCCAAATGTATGGAAAACAACCAAATCCCAATACTATGTCGAATCATATAAACACAAAAAAAAAACGAAATCATTTCCCTCAAGGCTATACCAAAACACATAGCGGAGAAATCGTCACTATGGTGTCGAAAGGTCGGACTGGCGTTTGAGCCAAGGATCATTTAATTTATGGTTGATTATATGTGCCATAGAATTTACTATTATATTCAACAATTCGATAAATGACATAGATGACCCTTAAGATGAAGGTGAATTTGCAAGGGTATGCGAGTATGTGTAAAGGTCAAAGACATGAAAAATATGTTCACCCTTGAGATGCAATTAGCATAAGGTAAGAAGCAGGAGTAGAGGATTTAATTGCGACAGGATATGATGATGAAAAGCATCATGATAAAAAGGTGAAATGTCATAATAACTCTATACTTACAAGTCTGAGTTCATGAAGAAATTTTTTTGTTGGGTGTGAAATTTGGAGGTGTGACAAATGGTATCAGAGCCCAAGTTATAAAACTGGGCTGGTAACTTTGTGCTCAGAATTGCTGTGTACTCACTGTGTAAATTTATTGCTATAGCAAAAGTTTTGGTTTTGTTGTTTTGCATTTTTCTGTTCACTGACCTGTGCTATGTAGTGTACAGTGGGGTGATAGAATGGAAGAAGGTGGTGGAATTTATGTAGATCTGCCAGGTGAGCCAGATATGAATGCGGCCATGATGGCTATGTTGCGAAATTTGCAACAAGAATTGGCTGAGATAAAAAGCCAGAATGACAGATTGTCATTAGCCAGTGGGGAGCAGGAAAATCTCATCAGGGAATTAACCTCACAGAACATCCAAGAAGGCGAAGGTTCCGGGAAGAGGAAGACTGATGAATCTGATGAGGAAGATGCTATTCGACATCAGAATAAGCATAAAAAGGAATTACAAGGGGAATTCCAAAAAATCAAACCTCCTTCCTATGATGGGGAAAAGGAGGAGGATGATGAAGCCTGGTTGCTGAATATGATTAAGTATTTCCAGGTTTATGAATATGAAAGCAATCTGAAGGCCAGATTAGCTGTCTACCAGCTACAAGGTAAGGCTACCTGGTGGTGGGAGGAGACAAAGATGGTGCATGCCATAGATGAAAAGACAGTTACTTGGGAAGATTTCCAGGCTAAATTCAAGAATCGCTACTTGAATGAGCGATACTATGATGACAAAGCAAAAGAATTTCATGAGCTTAGATTGGGACAACTCACTATCGATGAGTTTGTTACAAAATTTACCAATCTATTAAGATATGTACCTTACATAAGGGAAGAAAAGGCAAAGGTACAGAGATTTCTGAATTGTTTGCCTATGGTATACAAAGAGAAAATTGAGTTTGAAAACCCAAAAACAATGGATGAAGCTGTTAGAAAAGCTAGATTGTGTTACCAACAGTTCAAAGGAAAAACTGACCAAGGGAAAAGTTGGGTAAGTAAGAATGAATTCAAAGGGAGAAAACAGAAACCAGCCTATTCGAAGAATTTTGGCAGAGATCATCAGAGGAAAAGGTTTGGTAAACCCAAAGAAAGTCAAACTGCACAGTTTCAAGTGGCATCGAAACCAATAGATGGAGACAGTAAAAAGGAGGGAACAGTTAGAATGAAGGAGCCCTTGAAATGTTGGGGCTGTGGAGAACCCCATCTTTTGAGGGACTGCCCCCATAGAAATGTTCATATGCTCATGAGGGATCAGGAAGCGACAACAGTAAATGATATAGCCAGAAACATACCAACTATCAGTGCAGCCCTGGAAAATCGACAAGCAGAGCATCAAGCAACCATGGTGGAAATGGAGGGTAAGATTTCTGACCTACCTGTTTCTGTTCTGATTGATCCAGGTGCTTCTTTGAGTTACATTAATCCAAAGATTGTAGAAAAATGTAACTTAAAAACTGAAAAATTTCAACAGTCATGGCTAGTACAGCTGGCCACTGGAACAAAAAGAAAGGTAACACATAAACTGCCCAGAACAGAAATCAAATTAAATGAGTTCCGAATAGAAGTAAATTTGAACATTTTACCCTTAGGGTCATATGATTTATTGATAGGAATGGACTGGCTGGAAAAGAAGAAAGCTTTGATGAATTGTTGGGATAAGACCTTGCACTGTGTAGATGAGGAAGGGAAACCTTTCATTCTAAAAGGGAAACAAAAACCTATTTCTGTCAGACAAATTTCAGCATTGCAATTAAAAAGAACAGCTAGAAAAGGATATCAGGTTTATGCAGTGCATGTGGAAGAAACATAACAGAAAACTGAAAGAGAATTACTGGATGTTGTACCAGTAATAAGAGAATTCAAGGAAGTATTTCCAAAGGAAATCCCTCATCTTCCCCCCAAAAGAGAGATTGACTTCTCAATCGATCTAGTGCCAGGAGCAACAGCTGTTTCACGAGCACCATATCGAATGAGTCCTCCTGAACTTATAGAGTTGAAAATGCAACTGCAAGAACTGCTAGAAAAAGGGTATATCAGACCAACTGTGTCTCCTTGGGGAGCACCAGTGCTATTCGTGAAAAAGAATGATGGAACTTTCAGGATGTGCATTGATTATAGGCAACTGAATAAGTTGACCATTAAAAATAGATATCCTTTGCCAAGAATTGATGATCTTTTTGATCAGGTGAGAGGGGCTTCAGTGTTCTCAAAAATTGACTTAAGAACTGGTTACCACCAGCTCAGAATTAAAGAAGAAGACATCAACAAAACAGCCTTTAGAACCAGGTATGGCCACTACAAATTTGTAGTTCTAACTTTTGGTTTGACAAACGCCCCTGCCACGTTCATGTGCCTAATGAATAGTGTATTGAACAAGTATTTGGATAAATTTGTTCTTGTGTTCATAGATGATATTTTAGTTTACTCAAACAGTGAAGAGGAACACAAAGAACACCTGAGGATAGTGCTGCAAACTCTAAAGGAAAATCAGCTATACGCTAAATTTAGCAAATGTGAGTTCTATAAGGACAAGATCCAATACTTGGGTCATATTATTTCTGAATAAGGCCTTGCTGTTGATCCAGAGAAGATAAAGGCTATAAAAGAATGTCCAGTACCCTCTGATGTTTCAGCAGTTAGATCATTCGTGGGGATTGCCGGCTATTATCGCAGATTTGTGGAGAGATTTTCTGCCATAGCCCATCCCATCACTTCCTGACAGAGGAAAGGTGTCAAGTTTGAATGGACGGAAAAATGCCAAAACAGTTTTGACCAATTAAAGTTGAAACTTACCACAGCCCCTATACTGAATATTGCAGATCCTGATAAGGAATTTGTGGTATGTACGGATGCATGCGGAGAAGGATTGGGAGGAGTTCTTTTGCAGGAAAACTCCGTGATCGCCTATGAATCCAGGAAACTGAAGATACACGAACAGAATTATAGTGCTTATGATTTAGAGTTAGCAGTTGTTATTCATGCTCTGAAAATGTGGCGGCACTATCTTCTTGGAAAAAGATTTACATTGATTACTGATCATATTAGCCTCAAATACTTCTTTTCTCAAACTAAGTTGAATGCCAGACAAGCCAGATGGCTGTCCTTTTTAAGTGAGTTTGACATGGATATAAAACATATTAAAGGGAAGGAGAATAAAGTTGCTGATGCATTGAGCAGAAATTCTTGTCAACATATCAATAATATTGGAAGTAGTGCTTAGATAGACGTAGAAGAGTTGGTGAGTAAGGCTGCCAACCAAGACCCAAATTATGAAACACTTTTGGTGAAATTACAGAAAAAGGAGAAAACTGAATTTTCCCAAAACCAAAAAGGGCTGATTTGTTATAAGAACAGATTGTATATTCCCAATGTAGAGTCTTTAAAAAGAGAAATTCTCGATGAGTACCACAAACAACCCTATGCAGGCCATCCAGGGTATCAGAAAATGTTAACTGCCCTAAAAAAGAAGTTGTTCTAGCCAGGAATGAAGAGAGAGGTAGCAGAATATTTAAGTAGATGCATGGAATGTCAATTAGTTAAGGTGGAACATCAGCATCCTGCCGGCCTTCTGAACCCTTTGCCCATTGCAGAATGGAAGTGGGACACCGTTTCCATGGACTTCATTACAGGATTACCCAAAACCAAATACCAACATGATTATGTAATGGTAGTGGTAGACACTTTAACCAAAGCTGCTCACTTTATACCAGTGAAATCTACCTTTGGAACAGCTCAAGTAGCGAATGTGTTTCTGAAGGAGATAGTAAGGCTCCATGGAGTTCCTAAGGTGATTGTGTCTGATAGGGATGCTAAGTTTACAACAGTCTTTTGGAAGGGGTTATTTGGAGGAATGGGCACTAAATTGAATTTTAGCACCGCCTACCACCCTCAGACTGATGGTCAAACGGAAAGAACAGATCCAATTTTGGAGGACATGTTAAGAATGTATGTGATGGATAAACCCTCAAAGTGGGAATATTTCTTAAATTTAGCTGAATTTTCCTATAATAATAGCTATCAATCCTCCATTAAAATGAGTCCATTTGAGGCACTGTATGGGAGGAAATGTCGTACCCCTTTGAGCTGGAGCTAGCCAGAAGAAAAATTGATGTTGGGACCCGATGCCTTACAGGAAATGGAAGGAATTTTCAAACAGATACAAAAGAACATCAAGATAGCACAAGATCGCCAGAAGAGTTATGCAGATAAGAAAAGAGTGCATAGAGAATTTAAAATTGGGGAGCATGTATATTTGCGTATTAAACCCAAAAAGAGCACCCTTTATGCTGGGAGTTGTGAAAAATTATCCCCTCGATACTGTGGTCCCTTTTAAATATTAGAAAGGGTGGGACCAGTGGCGTACCAGCTGGCCTTACCACCCCATGTTAGAGTTCATGATGTCTTTCATGTTTCATTGTTAAAAAGATATGTGCATGATGCTTCTCACATAGTTGATTGGAATGTTGTACAGGTGGAACCAGAAGGTGAGTTTATGCCAGAACCGCTTCAAATATTAGAGCGGGAAGAAATTGAATTGAGAAGCAGAACAGTAGCCAGAGTAAAGGTGCAGTGGAAGCACTTTACTGTTGAAGAAGCTACCTGGGAACGAGAGACTGAAATGATGGAAAAATATCCATTTTTATTTGCAAAATGAACTCTAGTAGTTGAATAATAACACCGAGGACGGTGTTTATTTTCAGAGGGGGAATATGTAACACCCCCAATTCATGTGATTTCTTTTTAAAGTTAGATACTTGAACTTTACATCCTAAGGGGAGTGGACCCCAAAGGATAATTATTCTGTGAATGTAATTAAACATTTAATTGAGGAAATGAATAAATTATTGTGGTGCAAATTGACCAAAAATGAGATGATGAGATCACTTGCTAAATCTGTGAGGATGGATGAGGCAAATATTTCCCCACAATCTTTCAAAAATCTTTGGAAGATAGTAAGTTTTAAAATTTGATTTTTGAGGAAAAATCTGAATTTCCCCAATGATGAGGAAAGTAGTTGGGAAGAGGTAAAAAGCTGGAAAGATGAGGAAAAGCATAAAACAGCTTTAAAGAATCCCTAAGTGGGAAGCCTAGGCCAACGGGAAGAAAAGCATCCTGAGATTCTGGACGCATAATTAGAAACATGCTTTGGGGAACAATAGCTTAAATAAGCTGCTCTTGTACAGATTAGAGGTTAATCTGCTATAGGAGGTGATCTCAGCTCGGGGGTGAGTTCTGGGAGACAGAAGAGCTCTAAGGTTGGGAGGTTGGTCTACTGCACAAGTGGTATGTCTCTGAGAAAAATTGTCTTATTGATTGCTATAGTATGAATTGGCTACATATAAAAAAAAAATTTACGTCTAAGTTAGTTCATATTATTAGTCTACATTTAACAGAATGTAGTCACCAGGCAGTAACCTGGTCATCCTGTATAGTTGTAGAAGAAAAAACCTGTAAAGTGGAATTCCACAGAATATTTAAACCCAGTGTGGGGTTAAACCTGAGGAAACCTTGTTCTTTCAGGAAACATTGTGAATTTGTTTTTAATCTTCTTCTGTTTCCTAGAATAATTTACAGCTACCCTAGAGAGAAATGAAATTCACTATAGTATACCAGAACTATAGCAGGATATAAATTAAGACTTATACTGTTTATGAAAGACACGGAGGGATAGAATCAATAAACTGATCTCAAGTTCAGCCAAGAAATTATGTTATAATTCCATAAAATTTAATAGTTCAAATCAACCAGGTTGTGCATGAGTCACTTTTCCTAGGGGAGGAAAGGAGTACTTATTTATACACAACATGTAGTAGAAACTATGGTCTCCTGAAAACTACTCTAATATTATATCACAGAGATTGATTCCATATAAGGTAATAATTATGAGTAAGCAGTTGAGAACTACAGTAGTAAAAAGCTAAACTATTTCAATCCGTATGCACAATACCTTTATATAAACACTATTTCCATTTATCAAGAGAAGAGATGGAATGGGTTCTAATCCCATAACCAGCCTTTAAAAACATTTATTACCATGTACACAGGTAGACAAAAGCTGGGTAACTAGATATAATAAAACGAGAAGAAACTGGAGAATAGAAAGTTATACAGACAATTCTGGAAAGCAGGAGAATATAAATTCTAGACTTCCATAAATATTAACCTATGTTTAGGAGAAGAAAAAAAACAAATGGACTCATAAATTCCAGCATGCCATTCATTTGTCTAGACAGGTTCAATATAATTATGAGCAGAGAAACTGTCATTTTGACACAATCAGATTAATATACATCAGAAGAAGAGATAGAAATTATATAAAATCTTCCCAAAAAATTCTGATGATCTGGAACCATAATAGAGTTACCAAAATCCCTTTTTTCTGTGCTGACGAGCACACTAAACAAAGTCAAAGTTCATTGTATATATATATATAGAAAAATAATTTCACACTATTTATACAGTCCCGGTAAAATTATACTGTGGCTTAGTATATCGAAATTCCATCTAGCAGCATAGAAATTATATGTATGTCCCAAAATGTCAAAATACATAAGGAGCCTATCAGGCTGGAGTATTAAACGTGCAACCCCTACTTCAACAGAACAAATCTAAACAAGCGCCCTTCTGCGCAACAGTATAGGAGGTCGATATCATATTTCGACGCCCAGGAGAACGACGCAACAGGAGAAGAGCAATAAATCCCACAAGAATACTGACCTGGAGGAGCCAAGAGGTCCACGTTAGCAACCCTAACAATTTAAAAGATTAAGTGATGTGGTTACGAACATGCCATAACCATTTTCTTACCTGTAAACGACAAATGCAAACAAAACCAAAGGGAATTAGTCAACTTGTAATAGCGTAGGGAAATAAGTGAAGAACGAAAATACTAAAGCGGTTAAAACCATACCTGTGGAACGTAAGGTCCAGGTGCGTAGATTCCTAAAAACAAATTTGTATGCAGAGAGGGATTAACACGCCATATCTTCAGAATAAGGAGGAAGTTGCAATTTAAAACAGAGGCGAGAAGCACAAGAAATTACCTCATGAAAATCCACGAAATGGTAGACGTCTGTTGATGGGATGCGAAGCCCACTACACCAGAGGTATAACATGAAGGAGTATCATCCTATGAACTCGCAGGAGTAGGGTTGACGATAACCCTGAAAATGAAACTCAATCACAATTGGTGCTGAGAGCATGAGTCGTGTAGCCTGAAACAAGAGGCATATCCATTACCAAAGATTGAATGCATACTCAGAACCAGCGCATGACCAGAGTTGAACAACGTCCTAAAATCATTTAAGCATACAATAAAGTTAAACTGAACGCTGAAGTAATTACCTAAGATTTGGTGGATAAAACTGAAGCGCCATGGTTTTCTCTGCAACAGAGAATTCACAACCCTCGGCCAAATGTAGAAATTGGCAAACGCAGAGGTGCACAACGAGTTGAAGAATGCAGAAACCCGACTCCGCTCTATCCAAAAGACTTATATAACTCATCGATAACCGCCTTAACCCTAATCAAACACGATCACCATCGTCCACTTGGCATAATCGTGGAAGCCAAGCCACGGATCGAGACTAGCATGGGTGAGTTAAGATTTGCGTATCGCATTAATGGAGTATAAATCCAAATTCAATTCGATATGTCCGATACCTGTGTTGGTATGGTTGCTGTACATCCCGCGTGTCGAGCTAGCACATCGACGTGGACTCACTAGACAAGCAAGTGGAGGGGTATGGCAAACTACACAACTATCCCACTCTCAGTTATTCATTATGACGTCTGACGTGGACACAAGTGACCACGCGGTGATACACATAACAACTAAAATCTATTTTGACCATACGCCTTACGTGTATATTTCTTTCAATTCACAGTACAATATCTAAAGTCGACTGGAAATATTAGGTAACGTGATATATGTCATGTCAACCAGCGTATATGGGGGTTAACGCCAAACGTATGGAAAACAACCAAATCCCAATACTATGTCGAATCATATAAACACAAAAAAAAACAAAATCATTTCCCTCAAGGCTATACCAAAATACATAGCGGAGAAATCGTCACTATGGTGTCGAAAGGTCAGACTGGCATTTGAGCCAAGGATCATTTAATTTATGGTTGATTATACGTGCCATAGAATTTACTATTATATTCAACAATTCGATAAATGACATAGATGACCCTTAAGACGAAGGTGAATTTTCAAGGGTATGCGAGTATGTGTAAAGGTCAAAGACATGAAAAATATGTTCACCCTTGAGATGCAATTAGCATAAGGTAAGAAGCAGGAGTAGAGGATTTAATTGCGACAGGATATGATGATGAAAAGCATCATGATAAAAAGGTGAAATGTCATAATAAATCTATACTTACAAGTCTGAGTTCATGAAGAAATTTTTTTTGTTGGGTGTGAAATTTGGAGGTGTGACATCAAGAATATTGAAGGCATCAAATAAGGTTGAAGACATCATCAAGAAGGATCGTCTCGAGAAAGTAAGATATTGTTAAATCATGCTTAAACCTTCAAGTTGTATGGGTTCTTTCTGCAAGGAAAGAAACAAGCTCATTGGGGCATGAAAGTGTCTAACATGGAAGAAAAGAATTGACTTGATACTCACACAAAAATAAGTAATGGATATTTTATTAAGGAAATTATTGAACCTAAAAATGATAAGACACACAAACTAGAAAAGTACAAGAAAGGGAAAGTAAGGACTCAAAGGATCATTGTTGAAATGTAACTAGTTTTAATCTTGATAATTATTGTAATAATTTCAATATGTATCCTATGTAACAAACAAGAAAATAATAAATAAAGTTATTATTATTAAAGCACGGGCTTCATGCTAATTATTAATGGTATTCTAGGTAAAAGCATGTTCTTCATGCTTCTAGGATTTGTTAGGTCTTAGGATTTATTTTGAGTCAAAGAAGTAAACATCATGTTTATAAGACACTTTCAGGAAACAATTAACTGTAAAAATAATTATTTTGAGTCTAGAAAGTTCAGTAAAATCAAAAAGTACAAGTTGGCTCTAATAATTACAAACTGGCATAAAGTAGGGAATTTGACCCCTTGATAAGGGTATATAAAGAAGAAGTTCGACCTCATTTGGGACATCGTCACTACACAAGTTTTATCTATCAAGAAAGAGTTTTATATGAAGCTGGGAGGAGTAGAAGAGAAGAGAGAATGTCTTGGAGATAGAAGAAGGGTGAAATTTCTTTTTTAGGTTCTATCTCTCTCTCATGTGAAAATATCTATGGTTTCTTATGCTACAGAAGGAGGAAAAAATTTACAAATCTGGATTGTATTAGGAAAAAGTGTAGAATATTGTAGCTAGAAGGGAGGAAACCCTATATTGACCTTGTTGACCTTGTGCGAGTTGTCTTGCTCTAGGTAGGTATAAGTAGGAGACTGGATTAGGGTTTGTAGAGAATCTCCAAGGATGAAATTGCAAGGTTGAGGTTGTAGGATGAGTTGCAGTATTGTAGTTGATAGGTGAAAGGTAAAATATTGAAGTTGGCTAATGCATAATCAAGGAAGGACTTGAGGAATGGTTGACTTCGTCCGACGAGAAGGAATTGGTCTAGGGTTTGGGTCTTTGTATCTCATTTGAAGCAGATTATTTGAACGGAAGAGTTTCTAGGTTTTCCCCATGAAGGGGTATTTCCGAGGCCGAGAGCCTATTATTTGTTTCCTTTATTATTTATTTTCATGTTCTTGATATTTTTTTGATGAAATATCTAACTAAAATAACACAAGAAAGATAATAATTTCAAAAAGAATATTATGTTCAAGGAAAATAGGTGTAATAAGCTACCTTTATCTATTTTGCAACACTTGATATAAGATGGAAGCATCGATTTCAGGAACATCAGTTCTTATGTTTCTGTGTTTAAGAGGTCAAGTTGTTTGATCAAATTCTGAACACGTTCAGTATCCAAACCACCTTCCTAGCAACTGATGGATAACCAAAAGTGAAATTTATTATACATGATGGTAAGTGTTGGGCCATGGAATTTATACCTTTTTTCAGACATTTTCCTATTCCTTTCTCTCCCTTTTTACCAACACGACCACATTTTTCCACTGTAACAACCGTTATTCACCTATGTCCTTTTCCCTGTGTCACTTTCTTAGTATAATTTTTCTGATGATTTGGCATAGGAACTACTGTGTTAGGAATTTTTTATTATAAAAGTGACATATGGGCCATTTTAATTTTAAGTGATCTATTGAAGTTGTTGTTATAGGATTACACTTGCAATTTACTTCATCAATTTGGATAAAGGCTTTGAGAAAGGTTGATGATACACGAGCAGTTTGGCTTGGGCATGTTGTTCATTTATAATTTGTCACATTGACCAAATCTATGAGGACATCAAGTCAAACCCAGCTCAACCGCCGAGAGATATTCATGGAGTATACAACTCGAGTAGTTGAGATTTTCTACAAAGGTCATTGTAATTAAAAGAAGTTGTTACAAATTTACCCTTACAAAGGAAATTTTATGAATTACCAAAATGCATCCTTATTTTAAGATCACATGAGAATCGAAATATTCTCATGATGTTCTTCTTGTGGTATTCCAAAATTATAAAGAAGAGAGTTCTCTTCCCACTAGGGAAATGATGGTAATTTGACAAATAGGATTGGGAACAAAAACCAAGCTCTGTAATCCTAATATTTTTATTAATGCAAATCTCAACCTTGTGGAATTATATCTTCCTTTGAGTAGTTTGTTTTCTATTTAGTGAACCATCCTCTGTTGGGGAGGTAGGGCCCTCATTATTAGCAGGGATGACTAGTTAAGTAGGATATAATAATTATCTGCATCAATTCTTCGCAGTTATATGATTTATATTACTGTTAATTTTATATATGATTTGATTTCAGAGAGATTTTGAATGATTTGATAGCATATTCCTGGATTGATCCATATTAGTACTGAAACAATGATTTATTTACTTTTCTGTTACAAATTGGATTTCACTTTCTTTGAATGTTTGTGTTTATAATTGATTGAGTGATCGAAGGGTTTACATGAGTATTTTTTGTTAAACAGAATAATTTTGTAACATAGTGGTATATTCTGAAATTGTATGAATATTTTCTGGTTTTGGTGAAGACTGTAAAAGCTTGAATGTTTGTTGTGAGTGAGTATGGAATGACCTTGGTTTGAGATTTATTTTTCTATTTATCATTTCCCTTACATAGAATTTGTGTGATAGCCTTAAATATAACATACCTAGATTGAAAATTAATGTGAGACTAGACTTCTTTTATTTAAAGGAAGAATTGTTTCACCCAAAATTTTATGATTAGATTACACCATCACATTTTAGACGGAAAAAAGGAAAACTATTTTTTCAAATCGTATTTCAACTTAACTCTGTATGGGTTTAGTAAAATCTCAAGCGAAAACACTCATTGGATGCATAATTTTATTCCTCATACAAGCAGTACCCATGTTCCATACTTTTGATGGAGCATGGTATATGAAAATTGAGAAATACATGAAAAACGTGATTGCAATCATGGTTTTCCATATATTTATCATTTTTGTGTTCTAGGATCTATTGAAAGTATGCAACATGGGTACTCCTTTAATGAGTAATTAAATTTGGCATCCAATGACTAATCCTGCTTGAGGTTTGAGTAACACTTTAGGGAGATAAGTTGAAAAAGTAGTTTTATTATTTTATTATTTTTTAATCTTTTTAATTTTTAACCCCAAAAATGGTGAATCATCCCCCATGGTTGATATCATAATATTTAATCCTATTGGTTCTTATAAAGTTTATTTTGGTTGTACATTTTTCTTAGGAGGCCCATTTTAGAGCTCCAAAGTTTTCTAATGAGGGAAGTCCCTATTTCCTTGCGCAATTCACGTGGAATTGATCTCCCAACTACATGCAATAATTTTACACTCAACTAATATACAACTCATTCTACAATATTGTTACATCTCCAGTTTAGCTGAGTAATTTGAATTCCACGCATGCATTAGTTATTTTGTGTTGATTGATCAGTTAAATGAAAGATCTCTCAGTTAGAGTGTTACCCCACTGCACAAATAACCTTCAACTGACTTTATCAATAGTTATAGTTTATTTAACTGAATAAAACTAAAAATAATTGAACTAGATTGCTAAAAGTTGGCAATCAACACATTCATGACTAAACTCCAAACCTATAACTAAAATTTATTGAGTTAACTTAGGGACAAGGGTCATGTCACACTAATTAACTTCCTCTAGGATATCCTACGGATGTGGAAATTCGATTTAATCAAATTGAATAAGGCTAAAGTCAAATTGAGCCTTTCTTGATACACTTTCTAACAATCTCTCTTAGCAAGAAAGGGATTTTTATCCACCCCTATCTAGCACATGTGGAATGTAATGTATCACTACCTCTCATTGTTGTTGCTTCTACTACAAAAACTGCAACTGAGAATAAAAAAAATAAACATTGAATCAACTGTGTCTCTGCAGTTGTCTACTGGAAAAAATGCACTGATGTTGATTCTACACTATGCCTCCTGCACTGTTATCAACACAACCATGTGCTCCTTAGTATCTGACTACAACAACTGACATTGATCCTTTTGCTACTGAACACTATGGGCCCCTATAGCAAGGTGATGATCCATGAGGAAATTATCCTACAACTACAACTACTCCCTTATGGATCTTGCCAAATATGTTGGAACTTTGGGGTTAAGGCTCAACATTGCCCCACCTCACTCCCGGAGGTATAGCTGCATGCATGGAATTTTGTATCTATTCATAATACTACTGCTACTTCTCTATTGCTTCGTCCACACTTCTACCAAATCACTGCAATAATGAGTTTGATCTTCCCATATGCTGAAGTACTATATTCCATACGGTTTCTCCCTCTGAAACTAGAATCTCTTCATGCCTTGATCTCCTTCTGGCTCCATTAATAATTTTTCACAGCGGGTTTTTTAGATCTGCCCTGAACTAGGGCTGCATAAATTTTCCCCCTAACTGCTCATTAGTTATTTAATGATCATTATACACGAGGAATTCAAGGAATACAAAGTTATAAATATTTTGGCTGCTCCTAGGGCACTTGTGATTATCCTAAATTTGGTCTAAGCTCAAAAATTCAAACTTCCCTCCAGGGTATACTCCAATCTTAGTCTGCTAAAATATTCTCCTGAATTTGAAGAGAAATTGTTGCACTCACACTACCTTCACTAGCTATGTTTGGAAATTCAAAATTCCAAAGAGAGAAGTTTGGAATATTCATTCTAAAGTGATTTGAGTGCTTCAATACCATGTACATTTTGATAGAAATTTCAATTGCTGAAGAAATCAAACTGAAATTAGGAGACAAAATTTCTACTCTACTATTTTGCAGAATGCAAATTGCAATTTATAACAACATGCATAGACATAAAATAAGAAAAAACACAAGTAAAAAATTATTTCTAGGGGAACCCAACTCGGAAAAAACCCTCAAGCCTCTTTTCATTAACCGGTTGAATAGAGAAATTATTACAATTTCCTGCTCCAACTCTGATCACAACCTGCAAAATAAAAATTGTTCTCTCTACTGATTGAGGACTTCTGGCCAACACTTAGCCACTTTATTCCTCATCTAACCTCATATTTCCTTGCGCAAATCTGAGCTAATTTGAGCTCTTAAGCTATAGGTAAGTCCTATTTCCTTGCGCAATTCCCAAGGAATGGATCTCTCGACTGCATGAAACAACTATACACTCAACTTGTATACAAGTCATGTCTACATTTCCTTGCCATCTCCACTTCAGCTAAGAAATTTTAATTTCATGCATGAATTAGCTATTTTGAGCTAATTGATCAATTCACTAACAAATTTCTGAGCTAAACAATTGTCCCACTACACAACTAACCTTAAATTGACTCTATCAATAATTAGAGGTCAATTAACTAAATATAATTGAAAATAAGTGAATTAGATTGCTAAAATTTAGCAATCAACACATGCATGACTGAAATCCAAGCCTATAACTCGAATTTACTGAGCTAACTGAGTAAAAAAAGCCATGTTACGATAGTTAACTACCTTCAAGTTTTCTTATTGATGTGGAAATTCGATTTACTCAATTTTTCTAAGTCTAAAGCCAAATTGATCATTTCTAGCTACACTTTCTAACATCATCTGTCCTATTTCTAAGAGGGAGTGGGCATCTCTACTAGTTATTGGTCATAAGAAAAATTGGAAGTGCACAATCTATGTGGATTATAGAGAGCTAAATAAGGGAACTCAAAAGGACCATCTTCCATTACCTTTCATTGATGAAGTCCTAGACACTCTATCTACCAAGATTTTTTTTTTTGGATAGATTAAGTGATTATAATTAGATTCATATTCTTTTTTTTATATGCTAAATTTTTTTCCAAACAAGGTAGAAGGTGGCAGAAAAATTTCCATTGGGCTATGTTTTTTTCGTTATTTCTTTCATTATAGATTCCACTCTGGTCTTATTTGATGACTATCATTAAAAAATAGTCACTTAAATTCATATAGTTAATTTCAGTATCGTTTGTAAAGTTTATAGATTGAAAGCACCAGATTGTAGCAACTGCATTGGATATGATAATTCATGTTTTCAATTGATGAGTAAGGTCAGATCATTTAAAACATACAATGATTATATTATGTGATCTTTTATTGAGGAGGACTGGTGACTTCTACAACATGATTTGTATTGGTTTCTTCAAGTGTCTTCCTAGTGACTTCTACACCATGATTTTTATTGGTTGCTTCAAGTGTCTTCCTATCAGATGATTCTTTTGTAAAGTATGTCTTGTAAAGTCCCTTTCATAATAGAACCTTGACACATTATATGCTTTAGGAGTTGGAGGGTTAGGGATTTAATGAATACTGATTCATATTTATATTAATCCTATAAATCATACCCTCTAGATATTGTAGGGATTCAGTATAATTCAACCTATTACTACATATATAAAAGTTGCACTACAGGTGGTTAAAGGATTTGTGAAATATGTGATAGAAAAATTGTAACCATATGGCTTATTAAACCTCTATTTGCATCCTTCATTGGGTTTGTTTCCAAAAAATGTTTTTTCTATGGAAAATTGGAAGCTATCATGTTAACTTTGGTCACCCCCACATTACTATTTGGTTACTTTACATGGTTAATGAATTATCAATTCAATTTTGCATTACTTGTAATATTGATGTCCCTTTCACTATATTTGCAACTAATAAGTATATTCATCTGCAAATTTGTTAGCTTCAAAGATGTCCAACATCTGGACAAATTTTGTTGTAGTTTATAGACAACAAATTTGAAATGTGCTTTAAAGCCAATTGGAGTCAAATTTCAAAAATAGAAAACATGGGTTTTCTGTAGAATCACCTGAATTGAGCTTCACGTGGGAATATCTACCAAATTTTGAGCTGATGAAGATATTTTTCTGGTTTTATGATTGATAGACACTCAAATTTTGTTAATGGAAATTTTTAATTATTTCAAGGAATCTGAGAAATAATATAATGAATTTTATAGAAAATAGATAAATCAACATCATCAACAACTCATTCATTGAATGGAATAAGAAAGACCAATGGATTCTAGTAATTAAGAAGAAATCAAATTGTGCCTTTCTATTTTTGTGAAGATTCATTTTGAGATACCTTTTTGGCAACACGTGTGGTTTTCATTCGTGATCAACTTATTGTTCTAATGAAAACAAGACAATTTAGCTATGGATTTTCCATTCTAGAGGTGAAATGGCCCCCATATTTTGACATGGGCTCACAATCAAGGTAAAATACAACGCTTTGAATACCGATCTACATAATATGATGAGGCTCAAAATGGTAATGCAACATATTACAACAGACAAAGTTGGTTTGCTTGTGGGAAGAATGTGAAATATCTACCAAAAATAATTCTGTCACAAAAACAACTTACGAATGCTAATGAAAAAAATCGAGAGAAATCAGAATGAAGGATGAGTTGCAAAATGTTGATGTCGAATAGCAAGAACAACTAAATAATATTGTAGAATCAACCACCAGACGATATTAAAGAGATCATTAGAAGGAGACATCACTTAAAATAGGTGGAAAATATTGACTAATATTCATAGTATAAAATCAATGTGAAGTTGATTGCATGTAAAAAAATTATTTCAATAAAGACTTGATCTTACCTTCCAAGTGTTTTCATGTCCCTGAAATTTCTGGCCGCTGACACTCAAACATGATTTGAACTCCCTTGTGATACCTCTCGTTATATAAATTGAACTACCTTTGTATGGTTTTTCCATTTACACAGGGCGTATTTAGGAAATGGAGATTCTACAACATAGGAACATTACTTTATCTAATTGTGTCAATTGTTGGAATCATGAGCTATTTTGAATTATACATATTTTTAAAATGAGAAAATCTTGTTGGGAGTCCTTGTATAAATTCTTTGTATTGTTCTTTCACCTACTTCTTACCAACTATAGGTAGTGAAGGTAGGAGTTGAATTAAAAATTTTTTGACATCAATGAACACTGAGTAATAGCTTAATTGCTAATCCTTGTAATACTGGAAACACTCGCATCTTAATAGCGAAGCTAGGCCCATTTGAATGTTCTTTGTTAAATCTAAAAATATCTTGGGAAATCATGTGATTCATATGCAACTCATGCATAATTGTCATGTAAGGTCCTTTTTGCATGAGAATAGAATCAAAATCGGTTTTCAGGACCTAATTTTTCCAGTTTCTTCCAAATTTAGAAAGGTTGAAAAAGAGGAACTTTAATGGATATTGGCACCAACATTGTTATCATGGTTGCCACTTCCTACAAAGATGCTATTGAAAATTTTTTCTATAGTTGATAAAATAAAATAAATGATATAAGAGCATCAAGAGGAGGATTATAAAGTAGACGCAAGTATTTGCATCAAGGCAATTCCAAGAATATCAAATTGAGATTTCATTAATTCAAGTCTCTTCAATATTAAAAATTTGGTTGGGTACTCTAATATATAACTCTAAAACAAAAATTGTGTTTCAATATTTTAACAATAGATACAGTTGTACATAGAATTTATGGGGCCTTCACTATCCCAATAACAAATTTGTAGCGTTATTAATTTTTCTCCTTATAAGGCATACACAAAAGTGGAAACAAATATTGTATTAATGGGATAAAAGGACAATTGGTTGAACATGTAGCATAATTGAGAGTCCTTAGTACAATTCATCCTCATTAAAGGGAAATGCATAGGTTTTCAGGGTAGAGTGATGAAAAAAATCATATTTTAACTTAAATAATAAACTAGCAAAGAATTATTTCAATCATCAAGGAAATAATTAAAGTATTCGAAAGGAACTAAGTGGAAAACTAGAGAAAACATGGAAGAGTTCACCCTGCTAAAAGGGAGGATAAAATATTTTCAAGGAATATTGCTCAATAATGCCATATTTCAAGCAAGAGAATTAACAATCAAAGGGCCTTATTCAAATTTTGAGGAATGGGATTTTCCATCAATCATTCATTTCTGAGAAATCTGAGATTTCTTTTATGGATTAATTTATTAATATGATTTGTTTCCAAGGAGTTAGTGGTAGTTAGGAAAATATATTTCTCTATATATTCTTTAATTTCAATTGTATAAGGTGTTGTATTTTTAGCCCGAAAATACCCTCATATTTTTGTAAAGTTTCCAATTACAAAGTTTTTAATCAAAGCTTTATTGCTAGAGTTTATGATGGAACTTGTGTACTTGTGAGTGTTTTCCTATGATTACATTTCTCTTTCTCTATAGGTTTGATGTTGTATAGGACATTGGACAGGGCTAGGTTGAGTATCAACCTCCCTCAAAGCCTACTACAAAGTTATTTTCTTTACTTAGTAGATCACAGTGACAATGTGTCACTGTTGATCCCTCCAAATTAATAAATTGGTTCTTATATAAAAATTATTAAATGTATTGTTGTTTTTTGTAGAGATCCTTCCAGACGATTCATTTCTTAATTAGATAACTAGATATCTGGGGAGGAAATATAATTCTCAAATTTATTCTCCATTTCTTCATCAAAAATTTTTATGCCATGTTATCCTACCATTGTTGAACGCTGGCACTTTGATAAGGATTTTTCAAGAGAGGGATTTATTTATTATGTATAGATTTGGGGCTCGTCAACAACTACATATGAAACAAACCATTGTCCTTCATAGGCTATTTTTCATTGAAGGTGAATGAAAATAAAAATCCTCGTAACACTTGAGGGAGCCCCCTCTAGTTCAAGGGTATGCTTGAACCTAAAGACTAATTGAGTTGGTTTCTCGATGCAGTTTTTCACTTAAGAAATACCTTCAAGAAACAAATAAAACATTTGGCATCTTTGTCGGGGAGCGAAGAAATGAAGAAATATTCCTTGGGAGAATGATATTTATTAGATCTATTCTTTGTTGGTGAATAAAGACTATATAATTAATATTGGTTTCATTTCCTTCACTTGACAACTCCACTTTTATTGTATGGTGATTCCACTAGGTTACAAATTCCACTAGTTCAAAATAGAAAGTGCATCTCTTTATATGATAATGGCATGCAACTGCATTTTTTCCTTCCTCATGGAAATGATAAAAAGTTTCAAATGTCTAAAGACAATGCACTCTTTAAAGATCACTTATAAGTATCAATTTCCTATGGAGTTTGAGTTTCATCTTGTAATTATTTTTCAAATTTTCAGCTGCATAAAAGGTGGTATTTTAGTTAATCCAGCCTTCATTTCATCACATTGGAAGTTTTACTACACCTATCACAGAATATTTTTGGTTAAATAAAGTAGGAGTGTGTGTAGTATGTGAATTTATTTATTTTTCAACGTGTTTGAATAAAAACATTTGTGAGCATCCGATTTCGAATAGATCAATTGGCTTTTAGTATGCTTCAGCAAATTCAGTTTGGAGTGTGTAGTTTTTAGAATGGAATAGTTATAGTTTCCAACAAAGGAATTTGGTTTGCAGTTTTTTTGTAGTTTGTAGATTGTTTTTATTCGAGCATACCAAAAATACCATTTGTTTTTCGATTTGTTTCAGTATCCAAAGAACTCAAAGTGTTCCTGGAAACTACACTCTCAATTTTGTTCGTAGCTCAAATAATTGACTGGATTTAATGAAATACTCATATGTTGCTACTATTGTTTTAGGGCTTATGTCTCATCTTCTTTCATGCTTCAATAGAGAAAACAATGTTTGAGTAAAATCCTATTTCTCTTCAAATATTTATAAAGTGGATTGATTTTCTTGCTAATTTTGTTACTAGGAATGGAGAAATTTGTAAACAAATTTGGTTTTCAAATTTTAGTTCATTCGATCTCTTAGTTTGCAATGATGCTTTTAGATAAGGATTTGGAATAGGTTACAAGTTGTGGTGGTCAGATTGCAGGATATAGACAACTTATAGTGATTCAAGGTTTTGCACGACTCCATTACCCAACAACAAGGCACCAAGTCTACTAGTTCTCTGCATTTTAGAAGGGGAAGTAGTCCCTAGCTGGAGTTGATGTTGTCGCAGTTTCTTTCTCCCATCCTCCAATGAAAATATTTAATTTTTTTCAATTTCATTCGTCGCCAGAGTCCTCGATATTTACAACTTTTTTTGGTATAAATGGTTTAATACAAGTTGTTGGGGTTTATTTTTTTAAATAATAAATTTAATTTTAAATAATTTTAGTTCTTTTTTTGAATTTTTTCTTCTGTGATCCATCGTACAAAATTATAGAATTCTTTTTCTAATAATCACATGCAAATGAACATTGTCGAAGCGTTTCAAACTAACCAGTGTGGTTCATCATCAGGACTAGGTTTAAAAAAAAAGGTTGTTGCGCTCTCACCCAACTTCCAAGTAGCAGCTAAATACAAATAAAGTCCAAGAAAAAAATAACATAAACCAAGCTACAAATCAAGGGAACATGGTATGCATAGCATAGAGACCTACAAGTAGTAATCAAATACAAATCATGTCCATGAAAAGAATAGCATCAACCAAGCTGCAAATCAAGGAAACATGGTATGCATAGCATAACTAAAAGCACAAATACAAATAAAGTCCAAGAAAAAAATAGCATCAACCAAACTGCAAATCAAGGAAACATGGTATGCATAGCATAACTAAAAGCACGAGAAGCCAAGGGAAGAGCCCATAAAAGGCGTAGTGCTCAACACGTTGGCATGATTTGGAACTGCTAGTGCATATAAACACCATGTATTTATTTACTCGTGGAAAATGTGGGATATATCCCATAGCCTTAAAAATAAAAAATGCATTTATAATAGCTAGGTGTCATAATATCCATGCATAGAATATAAATGAATGAATTGCGCAAACCCTAGACTATTTGACATTTAAAAGAGAGGGGGACTCAAAAATTTGTGGTTCTGTGAAACCACTTTGGGCATGTGGTAGCAAATGGTAAATTTCACACCCCCTTTTGAAATAGCCACAAAATTCTGGTACCCCTCTTTTAACCATTTGTTTTTTCAACATACAACTATACAACATCGACGCAAGATTTTATTTGCCCGACATGGTAGAAAGTGGAAGTAAAATTACCATGATGCTAATTTGTTGTCGTTGTTTCTTCCACTAAAAATTCCACTCTTATCTTATTTTATTACTATTGTTAAAAAAATAATTGTTTAAAGTCATATAAATTTCTGCATCATCTTCAAAGTTTAGAGCTCGAAAGCACCAGATTGCAGTAGCTACATTGGATATGATAATTTGAATCCTACAACGATTATATTAATTGATATTTTATGGATGAGGATAGGCGACTTCTACAATACCATTTGTAGTGGTTGCTTCAATTATCTTCCTACGATATGATTCTTTTGCAAAGTGTGTCTTGCAAAACTATCCTTTTCACTGTAGAACCTTGACACATTATATTCTTTAAGAGTGAGAGGGCTAGGGATTTCATTAATTGTGATTCATATTTATATTAATCCTATAAATTTCACCCTTCAGATATTTTAGGAATTGGGTATAATTAAACTTCTTATTACATCTATAAACCTTGCACTACCTATAGTTAAAGGATTGGTGCAATACGTGATATAAAAAATATAGTTGTACGGCTTATTGGAGCTATATTTTCATCCTTGATTGGGTTTGTTTCCAAGAAAGGTTTGTGCTATGGAAAACTAGAAGTTTTCATGCTAAATTTGGTTATCCCCACATTACTTCTGGGCCATTTGACAAGGTTAATAAATAATCAATTCAAAGTCACATTACTTGGAATATGGATGGCCCTTTCACTTTGCAGCTAGGAAGTGTATTCATCTCTAGAATTGTTATCTTCAAATATGGCCAACATCTCGAAAACATTTGTGGCAGTTTATAGATAACAAGTTTCATGTGCGTTTTCTGGGAAATTGGAGTGAAATTTAGAAAATCCAAAACATGGGTTTTCTACAGAATCACCTCAATTAAGTATCAAGGAAATTTCTGCAAAATTTTCAGTGGATGGAGATATTTTTATGGTTTTATGATTGATACATGCTCACATTTCGTGAATGAAAAATTTTAATTCTTTTCGGGAATCTAAGAAATAATATAATGATTGTTTTCGTGGAAAATAGATAAAGAAACGTCATGAACAACTCATTCCTTTCGTGGCATGTTTAGATAGATCAATCCATTTGTGGATAAGAAAGATAAAGGTTATGTAACACTTAAGAAGAAATCAAATTGTGCCTTTCTATTTCTGCGAAGGTTGATTCTGTGATACCTTTTTGGGAGAAAGTCTAATTTTCGTTGGTGAGAAGACAATTGTTCTCATGAAAATAATACAAGTTAATTATGGAATTTCCATTCTAGAGGTGGATTGGCCCCCAGATGTTTTCAAGGGTTCACAATGAGTTGACGAGACTCAAAATGGTAAGGTAACATCTTACAATGGAGAAAGTTGGTTCGATTATGGGAAAAATGTGAAATATATTCCAAAAATAATTCTCTCATAGAAACAACAAAAAAATATTTATGAAAAAATGAAGAGAAATTATAATGAAGGTTAAGTTTCAAAATGTTGATGTAGAACATGTAGAACAATGAAATAAAATTCTAGAAGGAAGCACGAAAGGATCTTAAAGAAATCATTAGGAGGAGACATCAATTAATATAGGTGCACAATCTTCACTAATCTTCATAGTGGAAAATCAATGTGAGGTATATTGTATGTCTGCAAATAGACTCGATCTGATCTTCAAAGTGCTATGGATCCCCTTAAATTTCTAGCTAGTGGTATTCAAACATGATTCGAACCCCCTTGTGATATTTCTTGTTACAGGAATTCAACTACCTTTATAGGATTTTTCCATTTAAATGAGGGTGTATTTAGGAAATGGAGTTTATATGGCATAGGAACATCACTTGATTTAATTTCTACAAATGTTGAAAGGAGGAGCTATTTTATAATTATATAGATTTTTAAAATGAAAACCTCCTCTTGGGAGCTCCCAATTTAAATTAACTTAGTGTTCTCTACCTATTTCTTACCAATTACAGTAAGTGAATGTAGGAGTTTAATTAACATTTTTTGGACATAAATTAACATCTAATAGCATCTTAAAGGCTAATCCTTCTAATACTTGAAACACTCTCACCTTAATAGCCAAGGTAGGCCCAACTCAATGTTAGTTTTTAAATTTGAAAATCTCATGGGACAACACATGATCCATATGCATCTCATCCATAACTCTGACGCAATTTCATTTTAGATGAGAAGAAAATCAAATTCAATTTGGAGGATCTAATTTTTCTTGTTTCTTCCAAATTTTTTTCAATTTAGAAAAGGTGGATAAAGAGGCACTATAATGGATATTGGCACCAACTTTGTTATCATGGCTGGAATTGCCTACAAAGATGTTACTGAAAATTATTTCTAGATTTGACAAAATAAAAGACAATATATTAGAGCATGAAGAGAAGGATTATAAAGTAGAAGTAAGTATTTGCATCAAGGTGATTTGAGGAGTGTCAAATTGATATTTTAGTCATTTGAGTCTCTTCAATATTAAGAATTTGGCTTGGTTCTCTAATATAGAACTCTAACATCAAAATGGAGTTTCAATCCCATAATAATAGATGTAGTTGAACATAGGCTTGATGGGTCTTTCACCATCCCAGGAACAATTTTTTAGTGTTATTTATTTTTCTCCTTATCATGCATGTAGAAAAGTGGAAAAAAAATTCCTCTTAATGGGATGAAAGAAAAACTCGTTGAACATGTGTAAAAGTTGACCCTCCTTAGTAGAATTGAGCCGCCTTAAAGGGAAATCCATTGGTTTTCAAGGAAGAGTCTTGAGAAAATTCATACTTTAAGGAAGGGAATCAACCAACAAAGAATTATTTCAACCATCAAGAAAATAATTAAAGTATTTAAAAGGAACTAAGTGGACAGTTGGAGAACAGGTGGAAAATTTGACTCTACTTAAAGGGAGGCTAGCAGATTTTCAGGGAATATTATTCAATAATTCCATAATTCAAGTAGGAGGATCAACAATAAAAGGTTTTTATTCAGATTTTGACGTAGAGGATTTTCCATCAATCCCTAATTTGTTGTGACAAATCAGAAATTTCGTTTATCGTTTAAATCTGTTAATATGATTTGTTTCCAAGAAGTTAGTGGTAGTTAGGGAAATATATTTTTCTATATATTCTTTAACTTATATTGTAAAATGTGTTGTATTTTGAGCCGAGAAATACCCTTATATTTTTTTAAAATTTCCAATTATAGAGTTTTTAATCAAAGCTTTATGGCTCCAGTTTATGAAATAACTTATGTCTTTGGCAGTGTTTTCTTGTGATTACATATCTCTTTTGACATGTGTTTTAGGTTCTACAGGACACTTGGAAGGGATAGGTTGAGTATAAACCTCTCTCATAGCCTATCTCAAGGCTATCTTCTTTGCTAAGTAGATCATGCTGACAATGTGTAATTCTTGATCTCTCTAAATCAATAAATTGATGTTTCTATAAAAATTATTAAATGTATTGTTGTTTGTTGTAGATATCCTTCTACACGCTTTAGCTCTTTATTAGATAATTAGATATTCATGGATGATATCTAATTATATATCTTCTCCTCCATTCCTCCATTAAAACCTTTTAAGCCATGTTATCCTGACATAGTTGAACACTGACACTTTGATAAGGCTTCTGCAAGAGAGGGATTTATTTGTTAAGCAGGGGTTTGTGACTTAATTGCAACCACCTATACAAAAAACCATAGATATGGAAATTATGCTTGATAGGTTGTTTTCGAGTGACAGTGAAGAACATTAAAAATTCATACATGAGCTTCAAATTAACTTTTCCTTATCCTATGTTTATGGTTGTCAATTCATCCCCTAGGAAAACATGGCTACCATCATAACTTTCATATTTACAAAATTCAAGTCGATATTGTAAATATCGACTTATTGTAAATTCAAGTCGATAAGGCATTGACCATCCATGCCTTATGATATACATGTGTACCTGGAGAATCCACGTACACATCCCCTCATTAATTTAAGGAGATAAAGAGTGTCATCATATCTCTTTCCTTCCTCTACAACTTTGGATCTATCACATTTCATGTAATTCCCTTCTTCTCTTCGTCTCTGACATACCTTTACAATTTTTCTTAGAGATTTAGATCTCCCACTGGAGGTTTTATCTCTATTTAAATTTTAGTATCATCCTCTTATAGACAAGGAATCTCTATTATGGCTTTCCATGTATTTCCCTCTCATCTCTTTTTATAACAAGGATAAAACTATTTTGTCAAAATTTAAAGTAGTTGCATTCTTACCATACAGTCCCAAAAATTTGGTAGAGAACAAAACTAAGTAAAAATATTATCTTATTTTGAAATTAATATATCAACAGATAATATACCTCTTCCCATGGTATTGAAGGAACTTATATTCTCTGTCAACGAGTCTCCATCTTTGATCCCCATGTTATATATTTTTTTCCATGGGAACAAGTTTTTAACCAAGGAATTAAACTGATACAAATCCACTCACTGGTTCCATAAATCATTTTTTGTAGATTTTCCTGAAATAATCAATAATACTAAATATGAGAGGCATGAGAATATTTTGATTTTTTTATTATGATCAAACTTGCTATATTCCTCTATTTACACCATCATTAGTGCAAAACCTAAATCCACATTGATTCACTAATCATTATCCACTAACAAATATTCCTCTTTGAAGTTCCATAGAGAAAAACATTCTTGTCATTTATTTTCACCAAAAGGATTACTTTCGTAGATCTCCTAGTGCAATAGGGCCAAACAGAGGCCCGAGCCAAAACCTTTGCCACAAAGTCATCTCCTTGAAGATGAAACTATCATGATACCAAATGAATTTCTTAATTGTATATAATAAATTTTGTAAACATACTCTTAATGAAATAGAAAATATGCATTCACAAATAAAAATGTTAACACAAATATTTTCTCCTAAAAACTCAAACTAGGGAAACCATCAATATTTTCTCAATATATTATTTTAAGTAGAGTACAACATATACACAAACACACACACACACAAATGTGTGTGTGTGTGTGTGTGATTATATATATATATATATATCCATGAAGAACAAATTAACTTACCATGGATTGGAATAGAATTGTATTTTCTTAATTGAAACTATAAAACTATTGGCAAAACCACCATGCACAAGTAGCACACTTTTAATAAAAATTTATGTGATGATTTCTAGCCTCATGACCCTACTTAAACCACCGCCTTCCGCCTTGGGTAAAATGTACAATGCTTCTACATATTCATGCACAAAATATAATATATACCCAACCACATGCAAACACATCAACAAATTGTTAAGGAAACTTACTGTAGAGATCAATTGTCTCTTGTCCTAACTTTATTGTCATGATTTAGTACTATTCTTATTGGTTAATTCTCTGCACAATTTTTTAATATTAATTTTCTACATCATCCATAAAAATCTATAAATCCGTATAATCCATAATATAGTTTTGAGATAGACTCAGAAGTCACTTTCATTAGAATTTCACTATTCCGAAAAACTATGAACCCAAAAACTTTATGTGCACTAGATTATTTTGTGACATGGCTTCTCATTGTATTTGGCATTGAATTATAGGTTTAATTGGCTTACGAGGAATACATTTCCTAGGTTTACTTGATTTAGTAGGTTTAATTAAGTCTACTAGCTTAACCATGGTTTAATAGGTTAACATATGTTTACTAGTTTTAAAAAGTTGACCAAGGTTTACTAGATTATCTTAAGTTGACTTAGGCTAACATATGCTGAATAGTTTTACTAGGTTTATTGGGTTTACTAGGTTGAACTAACTTTATTAGGTTGGGATATAGTTAACCATGTTTACCAAGGTTTAATAGCTTTATTATATTTACTATGTTTACTAGGTTTAATTATATTTATTAGACATAGTAGATTTATAATGTTAACCTAGGTTTGATAGGTTGTTGTATGTTGACTAGGTTTTGAATGTTTATTAGCTCAATTAAGGTTACTAGATTTATTAGGTTGAGCTAAGTTTATAAGTTTGACCTGGGTTTACTAGTTAGAATTAGATTTACTAGGAAGACCAAGGTTTAGTAAGTTGACCTCATTTTACTAGGTTGACCTAGTTTGATGTAGGAAAATTTAGTCAAGTCAACAAGATTTGGAGAATGGAAATTTTTAGGGATGTAAATTTATGTTAAATTTTACAAGCCTTGGTGAATATCATCAGTCCCTAATATGCAAAAAATAAACTGTATTTTCATATCCTTGTGACATTATTTAAATTTGTGTTGCTTTTATATATAGTCTCTATAGAATATTGGAAATTTCAAAGGTCAAATAAATTTTATATTATAAAATTAGGGAAAATTATTTTTATAAAATTGGAAATTGGTGAATCTTTATTTTTGTAAAAATTATGGAAAATTAGTCCATATGCAAATAGTAGCCCCTAAAAGTTTCCTTTACTATGAGTTCTTACCACATTTACTAAAGTGAGTGGATTCCCTTAATTTAATTAAATTAAATTAATATAATTAAAATATATGGATGTTTTTTTTTGTTGAAATAGGTATTTGTTTAGGATATGAGGAATTGTTCCCTCATAAAGATGTAATATGTTATTAAGGAGAGTTGTTGAGGACTTAGAATTTTTAGGCTAAGGTATGATATTTAGTGGATCCCAACGAATATATTACATCCACCTTTAGTGGGTCCCAATAAAACAATTCTATCTTATATAAACAAATATGTAATGATTAGAAAAAAGGAGAGAATAGAGAAAATAAAAGGAGAGAGCCAAGAGAGGATAAGATCCAAGAGACGTCCAAAAGGAAGAGTGGAAGGACCAATAATTATGTCAATTAAGGCATATTTTACATATCCTTTGTTAAAGGGAATTGTGTGAAATTATCCTCCATTATTGCATATGCTTGATCTTTATGTCTTTATGTTAATTTTTGCTTTATAGACGAGTGTTTTGTAGAATGTTATTAGAAAAAATTAGATTCAATCCAAAACAATGATCATGCAAACTATTATTAGAGAGAGAAACGAGAGTAAGTTGAAGGATTCAATGAATGTGGATAGCAACACAAAACTAGTAGTTGGATTAATTATTGTAGATTAAACAAAAAATATAGTGTGCTGATAAATTATTCTTAACAAGGGATGACTGAAGCTTATAGAGTAAATCATATTGATTATGAGGGTGTATTTTTCAACCTTTGATAGAGTAGAGAACATTATAACATGATTATGAAGTGAAAAAAAATGTAGAGCTTCTCATCATCTGTAGTTGAGATTGTCATCAGGGGTCAATTTTTATCCCTTACAAGGTCCTGACCCAAGCATATTGGTTTTGCAATGAAATATTGCATATGTGATACTACGAATATCTATTTCGAATAATAGTTCAACTGCAAGGATCAATGTGGATCCCAAATTTCTAATCAAAGAGTGAGCGTAGTGTTAAATCATATGGATTGAATAAGGATGTTTGGATCGAAATAAACATATATAGAAATTTCCATTCAATGATACTACATTTCGAGACATGTGCTAAGTGTCAATTGAGTAAAGGAATATATGGTTGTTTGATAAGTAAATAGAGGGGAGGAGCACCCAGATTCTCAGATCAATATAATTGTACAAATATATCTGGATCGAGAGAGATGATTACACACCAATGACATATTTGTGTAGATCCCATTTGGGAAGACCCATATTTTGAGGTTCATAATTATAGTTTATTTATTAAAAAAATAATATGGGCATGATAACATGGAAATAAGGAGGTGTGGTATATATAGATCAATATGGACCCTAAATGGTCTAATCAAGTTAAGCACTAAGTGTAAAAGACTTGAGGTTTTATCACTTTACATCATAACATGAAATTGATAATTTGTGAGGGTGGGAGGATTAGGCCCTTTAGATCCAACCTATGGGTTTTCTTTGTGGTCACAAGGTTTAATAAGTTAATCCATGGTGTGATGTCTATAAATTTTAATGATTTCATAACACACTATTGTGCATTGTTTGTGGTTTATTGTCGTTCTTTATGGGATATTCAAAAGAACTCTATGCATTGACCCTAAGTCATGATTTATAAGGGATTCGTAAATGATCGCACAACAAGATAAAATGAAAATGAGGAAGGTCTAATCCAAGATTGATTTTGGCCACCATGCTGGAGGTAGAAAGGATGCATATTAGTATCAGTATTTTGGTATGAGAGCATGGCCTAAACATGCTTATTTCAATAATTATGGTATGTTTAAGTTAATAACAAGACTACAATAATATTAGCACATGCTATAAATGTTGGAAAGTACATAAAATAATATATGAAGCGATGAAGGGAAATATGTAGGCACAGAAATATCGAAGGAGATATGAGGTAATAGATTAGCATTGTTTGATAATAAATATGAGTATGTCTTAAAAAATGATATGAAAGAAGTCATTTATAAAAAAATCGAGGTTTGGTAAGGAGACAAAGAAAAAATTGTCTGTTGAAAAGGAGAATAATATTCCAGAGAAGGAGTAGAGCTATGTAGACTTGGAAATAGTAGCTTGGAGATGATTTGAGAAGGCTGATAGCAAAAATCATATTGCACGAAAGTGAAGAAAGGAATGAAAAGTTCTTAGAGAAATAGATCTATTTATATTTGACATGTAAAAATTATCTTTATGATTTACAATTGACATTTTTACAAAGTATTTATTTATTACAGGTAGCAGTAGAGAGAGAAAGAAAATTTGTGGGAACCCTTGTAGTAGAGATTGCATAATATAAAAAAGAACAACTTCCAACATAGGTTGGGCAAATTTTGTTAAGGAAACTCCACAATTGAAAATGTGGGTATATTTTTCTAGGGAAATTATCAAGTGAAGCTCTTGAGATTCAGTAGAGTTTTGAATCCTGGAGGAGCAGGGGAAAATCCAAAGGCTCTACATAAGGGGAACCTATGTTACCAAAAGGTAAAATTCAAAGCCCATAAACTTGGTGAGCTACTTGTAGTAGTGTGAAATTTAATTTCTATTGCAAAGGCTTAGTTAAGGCACAAGTGGAAAATGAAATTTCATAAAGAAACAATAAATATAACTATTAATGGCTATGAAAATTGTTCAAGTGTAAGCCGCAAAATGATGGAGGAGAATTCCAAATAAAATGCATAAGGATGAAAGGCTTGAGTCAAGAGGAGTTTGAAAAAGAAATGACTATGCTAAAACAACAACTCATTTCAATGATGATTCTTCCACAAGAAAGTGCAAAAGACTGTATATGTGGATGGAGAATTAAGAATCATGTTACAAGGCCTATTAATAAATACTCATTTCAATGATGATACTCCACAAGAAAGTGTGAAAGACTATATATGTGGATGGCGAATTAAGAATCATGTTACAAGGCCTATTAATAAATTATTTTCATAAAGGTGAGGAGGACGTTGAGGAAAATGATGAGTGCTTTGTTGAAGGAGGAACTCAAATAAGTTGAGTATGAGGAAGATGAAGTTAATTGTTATGAATCAGGTCAAGGCCATTCCTTGGGGAGGATGGTGATGCAATACTTCTTAATATTTCTATGTATTTCTAAAAGGTTTAGATCAATATTAAGATATGATAATATGGGCACCAAAAAAGACTAACGATAAATATATTTTTAAAAATAATGATTTGTGTGTGATTTTAATTTTTTCTATCTTAAGCATCATAAAGAGTTTATGGAAATTATCATAAGAATAGAGGGGTAGACATTGTTGGAAGAAACTATTATTACAGTTGTGGAACCTTTCATTACAATAAACACAATGAAGATGGCTTATTAATATAGATAGAAAGAGGATGGAGGATATGAAAGGCAACATGTGATGCTGATAAATTTTGATGAGAACATTATGATGACGGAAAAATTGTGGAGAAAACCTAATATTGAATTTTTATTTCATTCAAAGTAAGAGGATGACAACAGAAAAAAATGATTCTAGCATGTTGAATGAGGGACGATAACACTATAAATGCATACTTTAATGTAGAGTCGAGGACATTAGAAGAATGTCTATTCAATCCAAGGATTGAGGAGGACTTCATAAAGACACTAGATGGGAAGTATAAATATGAATAAAGTTAGAAATGTTACTTGTATGTTGTAAAAGAGGAATGATAGGTTAAAATATAGAAAAATTCACATGGAGTGAAAATAAAATAAATTTGTGTAGTCAACAGTGAAGAAAATAAAATAATAATGGTTATGATTGATATTTTTTTTTTGGAATTTCACATTTTCTATAATAAATGTATTTTATATGGAGATGTAGTTAAAAGTGATAGTTTTTAAGATAAAATTAAACCTCTCATAAAATAGCTATGAATAAGGAAATATATTTCTTTCAAAATATTTGAAAATATCTCTAGTGATGAATATTGGAAGTTTATAGGTTATGGGAATAATGAAATGGTTACTGATTCCATAAAAATTCTAAATTTTGAAGCAGAACTAAAAATGAGCAATGATAATAGCATGTAACGTCAAAGGGATATGATAAAAAATGAAATTGATGAGTTATGTATGATGATTTCGACATTTCCTAAGGAGAATGATATTGAAATGAAGAATACATTCAACCATAGAAATTGGTTTATTGTAAGAGAATACATTAGAAAAGAAAATGGAGCATTGCAAAATAATGTATGTAAATCTATAAAATTGATGACAACAACAACAAATCAACAATAAGTATAAGGGAATAAGACATAGTTAACGAGAAGTTTCAACATCAAAACACAAATTATTAGAAATACTTATGGAAAAAAGGAGAGTGTAAAACAACAAACCAATATATGCGATCCAGGAGGAGGATAAGTTATAGTATATGCACCTACAATTGGAAATTTTCAGACTATAAGATGGAAGATACAATGGAAAATAGCAGTTAGAAGACTCATGAGAAAGAGTCCATAAATTGTTTTTTACCTTGAGAGTCTAATGTAGGGGAATTTCTTCCATGAAAATGACATATGATCTCTTGCCACATATACTAATATTGTGGGTTCCTTAATTATACTTATTTTCTAAAATTGAAAGGCTAGTGTCCTTTCCAATCAGAGAACAAACATCATAAACACTTTAATTACAAAATATTTTAGACTCCTTATCTGACCTTAGGGGTTTCTTACTGATACAATTAGTCCTCTAAATCTTCAATAGATATAAGGCATTTCAAGACAATGTTTTCAAAATGATAATTGAGATTTTGATTTTAATACACACCTCATATTGCAATGTGGATCTCTTGCCAATATAAGTTAGGTTGTCTTTCAACTAAATCAAGTCATCTCCCAGTAAGGTATTATGTCCTTATTTAATGAATAGAACCGAGATCTTTCCACACTTATTTTGGGTGACATTGATTATGATCCTTAAGGAATTAATTGGGGTTTCATTGCGGACATAGCTTGGAAAACATTTCAATGATATATGCACGAATTCATGTAAACAAGGTATGATTCAATGAGGGACGTCCTATATTCTGAGGCCTTCGGTCTTACTAAGGAATATGATTATAACATATTCGTGCTTCTTGTATATACCTCAGAGATATTAACTTTTACTTCTGATCACCTTTACTAAATTTCAAACTTTCGACTTCCGATCTATTTGCAGATGTAGCAACTCGTTTTAAATCACAGATATGAGACTTGGTCCTTTTTGTATATGTTACAGAGATATACTTACGGACTTCCACATATGACTTCATATTTCCATAAAGAATAGGTTCAAAATTTCACAGAGAGTATGATCGAACCTTCCAAGAGAAGAGCTCATGTTGGGAATTCACAAATATTAGAGACTTGATTTCCATAGTGAGCTCAGAAATCGAATTGATTTATAAAGATAAAACCATAAATTTCATAACCTCAGGCCTCATTGAGATAATGACCTGAGATTATATATATATATGATAGCTCAGACTTCCTTAGAGATATAGGCATACACTTTTTTAGCTTTCCACAAGAATATTGAGCTCGAGCTTGTCACTTCTTAGTGTCTTCAACAATGTTTTTCTTTTGATCACATAATATATCAGCTTCCAAATACAATCATGATTTTACAGCATCGTGGATTATATGTGAGACTCATACTAGACCCTATAGTCTTAGAATATTTTCAAAGTTCAAGGTACTTTACATTGCTTCAAGGAAATTATTTAACATCAACCCTTCAAGAATACATAAGGATATTGTTACCATTTTTTTTTACTGATACATACCTCCTATTTGTAGACTCGTCATACATGAAGACAAATTTATGCTTCATTTTTTCACATAGTGCCTTCATAAAACAAGAATAGGAAATTCCCTTCCTCTTCAATATTTCTCGGCTTCCTAAACCAAATATGAGACTTTTCCATAGTTTCTTCTGAGGATTTATTGCATTATAATCAGACAGACCTCCTGAGATAATATAATAACCCCGGGCTATCATACGTCAACCGTGGAATCTTGACCTTCTTCAAACTTCTGAGAGTTTTAGGTGAATATTCGATCATGTATATATATATATATATACGTATATATATATATATATATATATATATATATATATATATATATATATATATATATATATATATATTGAAATCTGAGACTAGTTCCATGCCCAGAATTACTTAGTCTCCTCTATGGGTATTTGGATAAATAAGACACAAAAATATTGCTCTTTTTCTCAGGATTTATTTTATCATAGAGATTCGGTTCTATTTGATAGAATTAATCCTCCATAATGCACTTTTTTTTGTCACAGTCGCGATTTTCCATTGTAAGAAAATTCTAGCTTTTGATTAAGCATCCTAAACTAGGGATTTGACCCTATTGTAAAGACCTTAATTCAAAAATAGACCTTCATTATTCTGAGATTAGATTAGAATTATTTATTTACACCATACATTTGACCTTGAATTACAAATACAATATATTTTTTCCCCATCTGTGATTCACTTCTGCAATTAGGTCTTCTCTTCCAGGCTACTCTTCACCTAATGCTATGATTCTATGTTGATTTTCTAGTGCAAACAAGACTAGTACAATTTTTCAACATGTTAACTACTTCCAATGATAATCTTTTAGTATCAGTTCATATGATTATTATTTTCCTAATATTTGATCCTTTTAATAAACTTTAATGTGTCTCCTTGTTTCAAATATATTCTCTAGTTTTAGTGCTACAAACAGGGGAGGATATCTGCATTTTTTCCCTTGACTAAAGACTTCTTGGAAACTATTGTCTCTCTCTTTTTTGATATCCTTTGCAAGGGAAGGACCTATCTTCAAGAAACTTTTGGTGAATGCCCATATTCATTACTGATATTACATTTGAAATGAGTATGATCCCAATATGGTGTTTGCACGAGTGCAATTGTGGAGCATGAGTTATTTGGAGGCTAGCTTCAAGATCTACATGCACACATATAGGTGCACAAGAAAACATTCCAATTTTGGGTAAAAATTATCTGTGAGTTTTCCTAGTTTTTTTATAGTTACTAATGGCTTCCAAATATTTTTCCACCTTAGAGAGTCCATGGGAGATGGGTAAACTAGAAAAAAAACTAGGAAAATCTTAGGCATCTCCTCATCTGGATCAGTTTCAAGGTTCCATCTATTCAAGAAAAATCCCCTGAAACCTAGAAACCACGGCCTAGATATAAAGATAAAACATCCATCTCCCTTATACTAAAAATGGATAGTGATGAAGCCCTAATTACTACAAAGGGAATATTGATGTTTACCTTATGGGTGGGAGTTTCATTCATTGTAGATATAGTTTTCCAATGTCTTTTGATTCAGCCAAGTCAAATGTGCAGGAAAAAGTGGTGGAGCCTCCTTCAAATGCAGTTGTTGCTGTAAATACAAAGTACAAGAAAGGTGAGGTCAAAGCTAAAATTATTATCATTGATTCCATTCAAAATCATTTGGTTTTCTATATTTATGATTTGGGAACATCTAAGGAGATCTAGGATAAGTTAAATGGGATGTTCAAAGTAAACAATGAAAATCAAATCCTCTTTCTCAATAACAAGTTGAAGAACACCCTCATATACTAATTTATATGATATTGACTTGCGCCATATTGTTTTAGATGATATTGCTAACAAAAAAACCAAACAGTACTTATTAAGGCATCTCCTTGTATGTGGTTTTCAACAAACTCAATGATTTTTCTTTTTAAATTTATACTTATGTTGAGTGTTGTTTTAATGTAAAAGTTGCAGTGTAAAGAAATGCTACCCCTAATTTAATCAAGGTCACATGTAATCTTTGAACTAAAGATAATTCACACAAAGGTCTATTAAAAGGTAGTTTTGCTAAATGAACATGCCCTTGATCTTATAAAAAAGGTACCAAATTCTTACTCGAGATACCTTTGTAGGGGAAGAAGTAAGCCTAAGATGATGATCATCCACTTTAGGAAGGAAATCAGCTTTTTCTTTTGCAATGATGCCAATAGTTGATAAAAGAGAAACGAAGATCGATGACCTCCCAAGCAAGCCAGGCTAGCATGCAAGGTAGCTGAGATAGTTGTCTTGCATCCTATCTTGCTTGAGAGGTCGTGCATCTTCCTTTATCCTTTATCAGCTAATGTTATCATGCCATAAGCCAAATGTGAATTCCTTCCCAAAGTGGGTGATCATCTCAGGGTTACTTCTGCCCCCCCAAAAAAAAAATCTAGGAGTTGTGTCACAATTCTGATGGTTGTTTTCGACAAATAAGGTGCACTATCGATGGCAGTTTCCATCGCTTGTATGGCCCAAATATCGCAAATTTTATTCCAAGTGTCATAACAGCGATGCCTATGGTGGAACTTTCGACGGTTGTTTCCGTCTCAATTCCGACAGTATGACCTAAACATCGTTGATACTAGTTTGGGACTAGCAACGGATAAGGTGGCACTACTGATGATTCTTTCCATTGCTGATATGCCCAACCATTGTAAAAATGTTATGCCATTTTTCGAAATAGCAATGAATGTCATGGCACTTCTGATGGTTATTTTTGTTATTGGAAAACTAATAGAGCCGGACGTACGACGACATGCGTGATGATAGGCCATCAGTATTTCAACGTATTCTAGGAAGGCATCGATATTGTAATACCGACATTTGCACATGATTTCAGAATACATTGGCTACAACATCTGTTTTTGATAACGGAGGTTTTGATGGAGCTTCTGATGGAAATTCAACATGACAAAAAACAATTGGGCGGTCAGAGGTTTTTACGGATGTATTTCTTGTTGGCGTGCTATTCATGTGTGAACACACTGGTGCATTTTAACTTGTATGCATTGGTACTGTAAATATACCAAGCACTGGGATGGAAAACAAATTTTGAAAGCCCCAGGTGTTTAGTAACGTCCCAGTGCGTGTTAGCAACAAATATGGATTGGGCCGACCTAAGGTACATGCGCCGATATATTTAGATTAAAGTTGTAAATTACCAATGAATTTAATGAAAACGGTACAAGTGCATTCCAAATATGAATGAACCAGCGCATTCACCTTCTATCTTCCCGGTGTGTATGGGTTGTGTACATGCCCCGAGCCATTAAGGTGTAAGAACACACTGACACATTAAAGGCAAACCATACTGGTGCACGCAACGTGTATCTGGCTGGATCATAGTTGTCGATAAAGTGCAACAGGAATTCTAATTGGTATTGGTATTTGGTGTGGTGCTCAAAGGTCGTAGCAATGCACCAGTGCACAATATCATACACACGCAACGGTGTTCATTTTCTATTTTTTAGAAACATTGACCTGTGACAGTGCAACTATTGTGATTTTTTAAAATTCATTACTCATTAAAAGTCAACACATATCTTATAACAATATTCGTATTAATTAAATTTTTATTAGGGCATTCGAATGTGATGTTTGGATGAATTTATTATACCATCATATTTCGCATCTCTTCATTATAATATTTAATGATCCATATATTTAATCAGTGGTGTAACATTTCATAGCGACAATGGAGAATGCAATAGAAAAATTAAAACATATTTATATATATATAAGGCACTCTTTGTCACAGAAAATGGGACAATTATTGGTATGCCTTTGTCCTTCAATTGGGAGACTGTGTCCATTACATTAAACAAAATGTCTGATTTGACAGACAAATATTTCGAAAAATAAAATGCCTTGCTTTGGTATCCAAACATATTAATCATCATTCTTCACTGGAATGGTTGTCACTGCTCGAACTACTTCCATGACTTGGGTTATTTGGAGGAATGTTTTGTTGATTGTGTTCATTGTTTTCTTCTTCTTCAAGTTCCATATACAAACAAAAAAATAAAGTGTAACAAGAATATCTACATTGGTGACAGTAATGAACATTGCAATATTAAAGAAAATACATCAATATAAATCAAAAATAAATCTACCATAGCAAGAACTAACTCGTGAACTATACATATTATTTCAAAACCAAATTCCATGCCTTCTTTCAACAATTCTTTTGTTGGTGCAGTTCCATAATTTGTTTCCTGCAAGTTCTATACCCCATAACAAATCATAGATTTAATATAAAACATTTTTTTTTTCTATTAATTATAGACATAGATAAGTGAAACAAAATAGATAGTTACAAATTCCAAAATTAATTTATGATATGCCAACATATACTCGCAACCCATGGTTTACCCAATGCCAATATATTGTTCTGATGGTTCTTCTTTGTATGTTAACACTTGTTTGAAGAAATTCAATGATGATTGTTGTAAAACAACTTAAAATATACAAAAATGAAATATAGTTAAGTTTTTATAAGGAAGTAACAATTACTCACAAACTTAGATATCAACTCTTTTGTTCCTTTTCATCCTATTTTATGTGCTGAATGGGTTTCATTTTCTTTTCTCCTGTGCAAGAAAATACTTGAGAATTAATATTTAATGATAAATTATTTATTTATTGTACCTAATCAAAAAATTCAATAATTAAATATTACATTTGAAGCACGTTATTGTTGAGATGGCTCCTTGTGCAATGTAATTATTTCAATTTCTTTGACCATCTCCTTGTACACCTTTTTGGACATTCCTACTGGCATATTTATGATATTAGTTTGTTCATCCTTTGATATTTTCATAATCTTCCTAAAAAAGTAACATGACAATAAACTATTTAATTTTTATATTGATATATGAAAACTAAATGTAACAAAAGTGATATTCATAAATGATTGGTTGTACTAATATATACATATAATTCTAGAAAAAAATTTAAAGGAATATTACTTTTTCAATCCTTCTGTTAGCCTCCTATATCAATAGGTTTCATCTTTCATGATTGTCTTGATGGAAGTGTGGAATATGTTCAAACCTTCTTACTTGAGCGAAGGTGTTCCATATTCTTACTTGAGCGAAGGTGTTCCATATTCTTAAAAAACCAAAAAATCAAAAAATTTAAAAAATGTAAAGAGGGGTATACCCTAAAAGAAAAATCAAAGGGTAAAAAGAATAAAAATGGTCAAAAAGAGAAAGAAATGAACCCCAAGCAAAAATAGACCAAGGAAAGTGTGCAAGTCTAAATGCCACTACTTTTTTCATCTATTGTAATAAAATAATTGTGTGCGGCTTGTGAAACTTTTGCCACAATTCATGAATAAGTCAAACTGTTTAAACTTGGCTTAGTCATATTTCAATTTCATGTTTTAGATTAGAGAATAAATATCTAGCCAAACAGTTTAATCTTGGCAGATAAGTAGCTAGGTAGAGTGAATAAAAAGTGCTCAACAGTTTAATCTGAGCCCTTGGATGTAATAAGGGTAGAAATAGATAGATTCATCATGTAAAAAGAAAAGATTGAAAAGGGTTTGCAAGTCTAAATGCACCCTAATAAAGAAGACAACATGGTAGTGTTAAGTAGATAGGGTAGGTAGATGTTGCTGCAAAGTGTTATCTGATGAATGGTGCTGCTATATGTTGGTTGATCCTTTACTTTCATCACAAGTACTAAAGCAAGAAATACACTGGAAAATCATAGCAAGCAAAGTCAAATTCATTAACCTCCCTCATCATTTTCCCCCTCAAGAGTTTTACTAATTTCCCCAAAAGTACTAAGGTAATTTGAGATCAAAGGGGCTCAAGGCATTTCCTTGACTTCTGGAGGGACCGGACCCTCGGCCTAATGATCAAAAAAGACCTAAGCACTTGAAATAATCCATCATTGATTATCTTCCATTTTTAACTTTTCCTAAGTAAAATCCTATTTTACTTAGGAAACTGATGCAACATTCCATAAAATTCCTCAAAACTACTTGTTATTCTAAGTTTAAGTGTTGAAGATAAAAATGTGCAATTTACTTCATAAGTTTTCACTTTCTTAGATGTACAAAGGTGTTTTGATTTTCCTTGTCCTTTTTTCATATTAACACCTAACTCTATTATATTAAATCCCTAGTGAAATCCCTTTTCCTATGCATATAACTCCCTTTTCTAATAAATATCCCCAAAACCCTCTTATTATAATGTTTTACCAAAGTATATATAGTCCCGCACATTTAAAATAAATATCCCACTTTATAAAGCCCTTTGGTAAAACTATAACCTTATATATACATTACGCCCCTATGATGAATTAATTATATAAATTTATTCATCGTATAATAAAATATATGAAGAAAAGCGTTAGACACATAACATATGTGTTTAACACCAAAAACAAGAATAAACTACGACGGAATCCTGCGCCACCATACTCAGCATTCCACGTGGCATCCCATATGGCCAAACTCCACCGCAATCCATTTCATAAAATCACGGGGTTAATTAGTCATTCGGACTAATTAACAACCATTCTCGCCTATTAACTTCTCCCCGGGGTGATTAGATTACACGTCAAAACTTGTTTAAACCCCGATGGGCCCGCTTTTGAAACCGCACAAGTTTCCCTTTCCTCCAGCCGTCAGATCATTCCTCCGTTGATCAACGGTCCCGATCAATCCCGCTGCCCATCGCATGTGAGTTTTTTAGCCAGCGGGGAATGAGCGGGTTTGACTATTCAGCATTCCACGTGGCAAGCAGCCTGTGGAATCGCTGCCATTGTGATTTTTACCGCCTTCCTCCATAAGCGGTGCGGGCTCACCGCTTACCGCTTATCGAATACCGCCGGTCCCACTCCCTTACGTCACCCCGTACGTCGAATGACGTCATCACCTCAAAAACGACAAAAACCCTTTGACTTGTTTTTAAACCCATTCGCGTTTTTCGGTTATTTGGTTTCGAGAAAGGGCTGAACTCCCGCTGCAAATTTCAAAATTCACTGCAAATACACCAAATTACTCAGAAATTCCGCTGCGCCCGTGTTGAAGAACGTTCCTGCCATTGTCCATTACATGTTGAAGAACCAGTTTCCATTAAAAAACAGGTATTTATCATTCCGCACCCCGACTGCAAGTTAAGCTTGGTTTCTTGTGTTTTTCTCTGAAAAAGTGGTTAAAAATCCTCTCTGAGTCCTCATTGAAGAGTTAAAACCTGTGAATTTGCTTCCCAAACCTGCAGTTTGTCCCAATTTCTTCTTTTGTCAGATATCCCGTCCGGTCTGCAAGAAAAACTGAAACCTCCATTTTGAATCCACAAGAACCAAAATGGAGGCCCCTACTACTCTAAATGTCACTCCTTTGAATGCTCCTCACCGAGATTTAGACTACTTGCTTCTCATAGATGAAGATTTCCAAATAAAAGACCTGCATTTCGATGAAAGTCCCCGTTTGAGTTTTTGTCGCTGCAGAGACGAATACTCAAAAGGGCAAGATCTTATAGGGTTGTGGGAATCCAATCTCCCAAGGTATTTCATTCCTACAGTCCACGTTTTCCCTGAAATCATTCATTATTGTCATTCAAATTATGATCCCACACAAAGAGCTGTATTAGCTCCTGATCAAAGTGTTTTGTTCCCTATAACACCTCAGGCTATCAATGCTATGTTACAATTTGAGCCAGAACAAGAATTAGCACCTCTATCCATGGAAGGGCTAATTGAGAAAACCCGACTGTTAACTCCAGAGAAATTGAAAGCAATGTGTCAGTACTTCATGTTACCTGAGCATCAGCCAAAAGGGACTCCCCCCTATGGTTTTTACTTTTTCAATCAATTGGGAAGGCTTATTGTAAATGTAATATCCTTTGTCTTAGGATTCAATACCAGTGAGTATGTTGATGAGATAACTCTGGCTTTGCTATCTATCTTTACCCCTGGGCAGCCTCCTGAGATTAAGTATGACTATGCTTCCTTCATTGCCAACAAAATCCATGATCAATTTTTAAGGCTAGATGATGAAAAGGTTTTCAAGTACTCCTCAGTTATCTATCACCTCATAATTTTCTATCACTCGGACAAATTCCCTTTCCCTGTTCAGAAACTTGATGCTAAAGGTAATCCCAGGTCTATTATTTTTTGGTCCCCCATCATTCATTTGTCCTCTGATTCTCCCTACTCTTATTCAGAATTCATTGATCAGTTTGTACATCCTGCTACAGCCTTGTTAACAGGAGTTTCTCCCCCCAGGCTTAGTACTGAGATTAGAAAGACCCTGCAATTGTCAAAGAGTTACAAAGTTGGGGATTGGTACTTGTACCAAAACCATACAGTTATCAGGATTTATGGATGTGAATTACATCCATTCAAGTTACCCGGATATGTACCAATGAGAATTTTTGCTTTGGAATACTTTAGACAGATGAATAACTCAGATGTAATCCATTTCTGCAATGTAAAGAAGAAAGCACAGTTAAGGATCACAAGCCAGTTAGGTCCTTTCATTTGCAATTCTAGAGAAGCTGAGAGAGATGCAGAACTTATATTAGAGAAAAAATTCCAGACATCTTTCCGTTGGGTCCCTTATGACCCCTTTGGTTTCATTTGTGAAAGAAGGTTAAAAAATAAGTCATCTCCTTATATACATCACAGAATTCCTGATATAGAAAAGTATGCAAATCAAGATGAATGGGTTAAAGGAACACTTGTTGAAGAGGGAAGTGGAGCTGACAAATTGAATAAACTTATGAAAGATGTTGAGAAGAAATTTGACCTAGAAGCATATGATCAAATGCAGGTACCCTATATTGGCACATCTTCAACAGCCACTCTACAACAAGCTCTACAGGAAGACAGCCCATCAGTAGCAGCAGAGCCTAAAGGTAAAGGAAAAGAACCTATAGTTCAGGTCATTGAAACCTTAGTCATGGCAGGAAAATCACAGAGTTCCAAAGCACCAGAACCATCTCAAGCTTCTCCTACACCAGCAAAGCAAATCCAAGTTCCACAGATGCAAACTCCACTGAATGTGGAAATAGGGAAAAAGAGGCTAGCTCCAGATACCACACCTTCAAAAGGAGCCCCACAAGTCTATCAAGCTAAAAAACACAAGTCTGATCTACCTCCAGATGTAGAGATCATAGATGAAATATTTGATGATGGCAGGGAAGATAGTCAGCAAACAGGTACAGCAAGTTAAACAAATATAAGCCAGAAAGGGATACAAAAGCAACTGAGCACTGAAGTATCTTCTTTCAGACCGCCCAAGACAGGTACTGGAGACATAAAGAAAACCTTCATTGATATCAAAACAAGGAATGAACCATTAAAAATGAAGGTCTCTGATCAGTATATGAAGATGGCTCCTCACAATCAGCAAAGGTTGATGTCAGCATTTGATCTTTCACAAGGTAAAATGCAAATGAGCCACTTCAAAGCTAAAGTGCCAAAGCCAACTTCAGCAACAGATTACATCAGAACCAATTTTGAAGTGTTGGCAAAGGATATCCATCCCTTGGATCAGATAGAGCTTCATAGGCAAACAGGGGAAATGGTTTATTCCACTCTCACCAACAAAGCCATGGCGGCTTTAACACTACAAGATTCCTTGAATAATACTGCTACAACATTGAAAATTGAAAGGGCCTCCTCACAGGCCAAGGACAATATAATAAAGTCTCTAGAAGAGATCATTATTGGTTTGGGACACAATCCCAAAGACACTAAAGGTATTGAGGCACTGATAAAAAAGAAAGAGGATGATATAGCTGCACTGAGAAAACAGTTGAAAATACCAGCCTCAAGGCACCCCCAGACACAGGAAGTAATAAAAGGGAATTCACAAGAAGAAATGATGGAGTTGCTCTTAAATTTGACAGAGCGACTAAATGAAACCGAGAAGGAGCTGGAAAAGGCATTGCAGGAACAGGAAATTCTCAAACAGGCTTCAGCAACAGGTACTACAGGACAACAGGAACAATCATCTCCGGTGAATATTTCTAATTTGGATTCTGAGGATTTGATTAAACAGATGGAGAGTTTGCAGCTAAAGGTCACAGAACTCCAAGAAGCAAAATTACAATTAACAAAATTGGAGGGAAAATATGACACATCCAAAAAGACAGTTGCTGACAACCTCGGAGAAATAAAAAGGTTGGAAAAATTGGTTGAGGCTTTGCAAAAAGATCTTACACTGGAAAAGCCTCTGAATGAAATAAATGATATTCTTTGGGACAACATCATTAATTTAATAAGAGATATTTGGCCTTCCATTCAAGCTATTTTTGAGAAGAATGAGTTAGTCAAGATAGCCCAAGAGGAAATAAACAAAACTAGACATGAATTAAGAGGCAAGCCAGAGCTAGCCCAGCAGCTCATTCAGTTTTTGAATTCCAGAACAAAACAACAACTAGCATTGCTAGGAATTGATGACAGAACAGGTGTAGTTTTGGAAGCAAAGAGAATTTTCACAAAGAGAACTTTCATGCAAAATCTAGAAAGAAAGTGTACTGATATTTTGGTCGACATCAACGTTTTCAGAGAAAAGTTTCAAGCTCTGCTCGATAGTGAAATGCCAAGTCCCATGCTCACAGAGGATCAAATAGTAGACTTGGAAACTTATGAGAAAAGAATCAAAGCTCATGCTAAACATACAGCTATAGGTTCTACTAATATAAGTTCTACTAGCTCATGAGAACCTGCAGTACCAACTGGGAAGAGTATTTATGAAAAAGTGAGGAATCTATTTCATCTGGAGCATGAATTAAAATATCTATTTCCAAACAAGCCCACTTTTTATAAACCTACTGAAGCCGATGAAACTTTAAGGAAGCTCAGAAGAACAATGATACCAGATGATCAGTGGTGGAAGGAAATGCTGGAAATTTTGTAAAAAATGTTGTCAGGATAAAAGTTTATCTTTACTATTGAGTAAATGGTAAAAAACATAAATGCAGATGAAAGAGTATCAGATGAAAGGTCAAAGAGTATCCGTGAGAAGAAAGAGTATTCAACAAGTCAAAGGAATACGCAAAGGACAGCACAGAGCCCTATTTTGAGCACTTATCCTTAGCACGTCCATGAAGAAAGGAACAACACATCAGCCGTTACTCATTATTCTATTTTCGAGACCATGTGTCTCTTGTTTGTTGTAAATATGCTTTAAGTCAGCCTGAATTATTGGCTAGGATAGAGTAAGATTGTTAGGATTATTTTTGTATAAATAAATCCCCAAAGAGAGTGTTTGGGGTGGATTCTATTACTCTGCTGTAACATTGAGGTTTTCGGAATAAAAAGCTTTTGGACAAATTTACTTGTGGCTTACTGGATGACGTTTTGAAGCACTGGACTTGTTGCAGGATTCATGTGTTGAACTTCAGTTCAATAAGTTTTCCAACCCTTGTGTTTAAATTTTATATTAGTTTATGCTATCATCATATCCGTTTCTGAATAGTTTACATAAAGGATTGAAGCAGAATTTGCTTAATTGTACTCTGTTTTCAAATGTGATTATTCTCGATGTTTTCTTCTGGATTAGTTATAAGCATGAATTCTTAATTGCTCATGTTTTTCTGATTCAATATTGTTGATTACTGTAACAAAGAATCCTTCATTGCTCTTTGCTTGTAATCATTTCTCTTCTTCTTTTTGAATATGGTGAAAGATTCTTAGTTTCCTTTCATCCCTTCAAGACCATCCATCCACTTTAAATTTTAAGGATTGTTCTCTGTCTAGCTATCTTGCCCTGTAATACCATCTTGTGTTCAGAAAAGAAATCGAGTAAAGCCATCCTTAGACTCCATAGCCCAATGGACTGAAAGCCCTCAACCTTGCCCTTAGTTTGTGGATTCCACCATTTTCCCAAAACAAACTTTGAATCTATAACTAGCCTAAAATCATTCAAAAACAAAGATAAATCATAAAGAGAGAGCCCTCTTTGGATGCAGATTGGCTAGATTCTGCATCTAAAAGGTTGGTTTGTGGTTACCTCGGGTATACTTTCATCTTACACAACTTCTAGGAAAACCTGAGTGATAACATAGTGGCGACTCCACTGGGGATCGAACCCAGAATCTCTGGTTTCGTAGACCAGAATCATTTTATTGATACTATTGTTTGATTTATAATCTACAGACAGAGTCTGAATATCAGCCAGGAAGCCTTTGAAATTGCTTTTGCTATGCAATTGCAAAAGTAAATAAATGATGTTTCAGTCTATCTCTGATTTAGCTTATAAGTTGAATCTTAGTTTCAAATTTTTCAATCAGATTCTCTAGTTTAAAACAGATCTTTGAGGAAATCTTAATCACATATCATTATTTCTTAAAGAATTTGTAGAAGTTGTATTTATTTTTCAATTAAAACCCAAAATCCAAAAAAACACATATTCTAAGAAAACTGGCTTCAGAAAGGATTCGACATACTAGGTCAAACCCTGACCCAAATCCACCACCAATTTTTGAAAATCCAAATCTGATCCCTAGGATTCTTAGAAGACAAGGAAGTCAAGAAAGTTCTGAAAGAGGAAGTCAGGAAAGTACAGGTAGTTCTCGACCACTCTCTAGATCTGCATCTTGTCCTGTGAAAATTATTTATATTGATGACGTTCCTTTTGATGCGAGATTTGAAACATCTTTGTTTGTAAATTTTTCTGAGACTGAATTATCTAGGTTGATTCCAGATCCTTGGTTCATTGAAGAATTGCAATATAGATTTGTTTAGCATCATCTTGACAGAGAATTTCATAACTCCATTCAATCTGAGCAAGCCTTTGAAGAAAGCTCAAACATTTCTGTAATAACTGAAGCATCTCCGAACTCAGCCACTTTTCAAACACCTGTCAGACCTCCATCTCCACCTGTTAGACCTCCATCTCCTCCTACTAGACCGGCTACTCTTGTTACTCCACTTTATCTTCCAATGGCCAATCGATATGCGCCTTTAATATTACCAGCCAACCCTCCAGCTTTACCACCAGACTACCAAAGTAAGATCACACCTTTTGACGGATCAGGCACCTACACAGCTCAACAACACACCAAAAGGATGATAGATTACTTTGAGTTTTATGAGATTGATACTGATGATATCCGTATGAGAATTTTTGTACAAAGTCTTACTGGAGAAGTTAGAACTTGGTTTAGGGCTCTCACCCCGAACAGTATTGTTGACCTAGAAGCTTTGTATAGGGCATTTTTGAACAGATGGGAGAAAAAGAAAGATCCTCTCCAGATCCTATCAGAATTTGAAAAATTAAGAAGAAGACCAAATGAAACCGTACCAGATTACATCATAAGATTTAATGAATCATATCATGCGGTTCCTCTGAATCTAAGACCCCCACCTAATAACGTGTTGGTCAAATTCCCAGACGGTTTTGACTCTGAAATAGCTTATTCTCTTAGGGAAAGAGCTCCACAAACACTAGAGGAAATGCAGAGCATAGTGGTGATCGTAGAAGCAAATCTGATAGAAAAACGAGCCAGAGAAAGGGCAGAGAGAAGAATGCCTATGAAGGAAGAACCTTCAGCTTTTGAAAAGAAGCTGGATGTAATCATTAAAGGTATGGAAAGATTAGGTGATAGAGTGGAAACCATTGAAAGAAAGTGTGCTACTGATAACCAGAATGTTGCAAGAAACCCAAACTTTAGGAGGAATCTGAACCAAAATATTGGAAAGAATGTCCCTGATCAAAACATTAGACCACCTTTCCAAGAAAACTTTGTTGAAGGTTCGACCTCAGAAGGACCTACAGAAGATGCAGAAATAAACAATGTCAATGAGGACAAAGATGAATCAGAAATCTTCCTATCTCAGGATGATCAAGAGAATCATATCCTTGAAACATTCCACACTCATTCAGGTGAGACTTTTGATTTCAAAGAAGGCTATGACACAGCAATCTACGAGGTTCATAAGCGGTACAACTTGAGAAGTAGACGGATAGATGTACCAGAGAAAAATAAACAGAAAACCACAAAACAAAATGTCAAAGGAAAACAAAACATTCCCCCTGTACAAAATACTTCCCCTATACAAAACATTCCCCAAATACAAATTTTGCCTAGGATAACTCCTAGTTTTTCAAATCCAATAATTGAAGATGTCTCTGACAACCAACTAATTGACAAACAGCAATCTAATACATCTCCTCAAGTAGGAACTGTAGAAGAAACAGTGGAAGTTAGTCATGAAACATCTTCAAAGCAAAACTTCATTCATGAAAAAGAGAAAAACATTGAAGATCCAGTAAACCGAGAAAATCCAACTGTGCAAAACGCTAAAGCTCAAACAGAAAAACCCTTTAATCTAGAAGCTGAAATAGGCAAACTCAAGATAGCTGTTCCTTTATCAGAATTGGATAAACATGATGTCTATAGGAATCAGATTTCCAAGTCTTTAAACATTAACATTACTGGATTGGATGATTCAGTAAATATTCTTGATGATCAACCCAAACTTCTTTTTGGCCCTGAGGTTAATGGCAAACCAGAAAGTTGGGGAACTCCTCCATTTTATGTAAGCCTGAATGTTCATGACAAGATACTCCATAATGCAATGCTTGATTCTGGAGCATCTCACAATTTGATGCCAAAAGCAATAATGGAAAGATTGAATCTAGATATTACTAGACCATACAAAGATTTGTTTTCATTTGATTCCAGTCAGGTAAAATGTTTAGGTTTAATTAAAGATCTGTGTGTCACTTTGGTCCAATACCCTGCTAAGTCTGTTTTAATGGACATAGTAGTTGTTGATATTCCACCCAAATATGGTATGTTATTGTCTAGGTCTTGGGGTGCTAAACTTGGAGGATCTATTCAATTAGACATGTCTTATGCAACTATTTCAGTATTTGGTCAGCCTAAAAGAATATATAGAGAAACTTTGATGAAGTACTTAGTGAGTAGCCATGAGAAGCCTGAAAACTTCCCTGTTTATTCTGTACATTCTGACATGGATTCTTTTATTTTATACAATGCTGAGTCAGATCTTCCTACTGAAATAGGAGCTCCTGAAAAGGAAATCATAAACAAAACCATTGTCAAAATTGAAGAAATATCTGAAAACAAAGAAACACCAGATGACCAAGAAAAACCTGAAAAAACTAAACAACTAGCTCTTGTCAGAAAATCTGTTAAAACAATTGATGAAGATTACGAACATGAAATTCTATGGCATTTAGAGTTTGATGGCTCAGTAAACAGACTAGGTGCAGGAGCTGGAATTTGGTTACACAATGTAGAGAACAATCATGCAGAGGGTCATGCGTATAGGTTAAATTTCAAATGCACTAACAACATGGCAGAGTATGAAGCTCTTTTATTGGGGCTTAAACATGTCAAGAAGTTAGGAGGCATTAGGGTATCAATCATAGGCGACTCTGAACTAATTATCCAACAGATTAAAGGAGAATGTGCAACAAAGGACATGAGACTGAAACAATACCGAGTGACAGTTGTAGAGATTCTCAACACATTTCTACAAGCCCAACTTGCCAAGATTCCGAGGAAACAAAACTTGCATGCTCACAGTTTAGCAATGTTTGCTAGTACATGTAAGTTGCCTTTTGATCCTAATCATCAGTTTTCAGCTGAGATAAGACACAGGCCTGCAATACCCGACAATGTTTTGAATTGGCAAGTATTTGTGAATAACCATCAAATCAATAGTTTTTTGACACTTCAGAATGAGTTTTCTAACTGAAATATAGATGAAGACATGACTGCTGATAAATTTGATCAAGAAAAAGAACAAAAAATGGAAATTTCAAGAGAAAATGCAATTCATATGCTGCATCCAACCACGTTCACTGAAAAAGACATACAAAATTTGAAACAAATGGAATTTGATGAGATCATAGATGAGACAGAAATCATAAATTTAAAAGATAATCAATTACCCAAAGGATTAACACCTTTGGAGGATCTATTCGACTCAAATGATATTCCATTCAGACCTAAAATGGAACCTGTTAAAGCCGATATGGAGGAATGCAACTTAGGAACACCAGAACATCCAAAAATTGTTAAGTTGTCTAAATCTCTTCCAAAAGATCAGAAGGTAAAATATGTTGAACTATTAAAAGAATTCCAGGATGTCTTTGCTTGGAGTTATGAAGACCTCAAATCTTATGATACATCCATCATTCAACATACTATACCTTTGAAACCAGACCAAAAACCTTTTAAACAAAAGCTTAGGAGAATTAATCCTGTTTTATTACCCTCAATTGAAAAGGAAATCAAAAGAATGTTTGAAGCAGGGATTATAGCTCCTATCATATTTTCAGAATGGGTTTCTAACCTAGTACCAACCAGAAAAAAGACAGGAGAAATCAGACTGTGTGTTGATTTAAGGAATTTGAATAAAGTTTCTTTAAAAGACAACTATCCTCTGCTGAAAATGGACCACATTCTGCAAAGGGTAGTGGGATCTTCGAGAATATCACTACTGGATGGATTTTCAGGGTACAACCAGATTCTGGTTCATCCTGATGATCAGGATAAAACAACATTTACCACACCATGGGGTACGTTTAAATATGTCAAAATGCCATTTGGACTCAAGAATGCAGGAGCTACCTTTCAAAGAGCGATGGACATTGCTTTTGCTAAAGAGATACATGATTTTATGGTTATTTACTTAGATGATTTGACCGTTTTCTCTAAAACAGATCAAGAACATTTAGGTCACCTAAGGCAAGTATTTATAAAGTGCAGAAAATATGGAATTTCTTTAAACCCTAAAAAGTCATTGTTTGGTTTGGAATAAGGAAAGCTTTTAGGACATATCATTTCTAAAGATGGCATTAGGATTGATCCTGAAAGAATTCAAGCAATTTTGCAAATACCCCACCCCAGAAACATAAAAGAATTGCAAGCATTTATAGGAAAAATCAACTTCTTGAGAAGATTTATTTCTAGTCTAGCAGAGTTACTTAGATTAGTGACTAACATGTTGAGGAAAGATTCCAGCATTGACTGGACTGTAGAAGACAAACAATCATTCGAGGAAATTAAAATGGCTTTAACAAGGACACCCGTTCTGACCAGTCCTAAATTTGATAGAGACTTTATTATTTTTTCATTTGCTTCTGAACATACTGTTGCAGCTGTTTTACTTCAAAAAGATGACCAAGGGTGTGAAAAGCCAATAGCATTTTTTAGTAAAGCACTGAGGGATGCACCTCTAAAGTACAATATTATGGAAAAACAGGCTTTTGCATTGGTAAAAGCAATCAAAGATTTTAGAGTTTACATATTATATTATCATGTGATAGCATATGTGCCCAATGCAGTAGTTAAAGATATTTTGACTCAAGATGGCATTGAAGGTAAACGAGGTAAGTGGATAGCTACCATTTTGGAATATGATATTGAGATCAAGCCAACCAAACTGATAAAAGGCCAAGGCTTAGCACAACTTATGACAGAAACCAATTGCCAAGCCTTAGATATCAATGAGCTGGATAACGAGCAGGAGATGGCGACTCCCCAGATCAGTCAAGCTTTCTTAGATTCACCCTGGTATACTGATATAATTCATGTTCTATTAAACCTGCAATCTCCTCCAGGGTTGTCCAGAACTAAGCAAAGATTTTTAAAGATGACATCTTTGAAATATTGTATTTTAGATAGCACTTTATTTTGGAAGAATCATGAAGGAATTTTATTGAATTGTCTCTTAAAAGATGAAGCTGATAAAGTGCTTAATGAATTTCATGCAGGAGATTGTGGAGGACATCTCTACTGGAAATCTACTGCAGACAAGATCTTAAGGGCTGGCTTTTACTGGCCAACATTATTTTCTGATGTAAAGAAATTTGTAACAGGTTGTCACAAATGTCAGATATTTGAGGGTAAAAGAAAGTTGTTACCTCTGCCTTTAAAACCAGTTTCCACAGAAAGACCCTTTCAACAATGGGGTTTAGATTTTATTGGAGAGATTCACCCCCCTTCTTCAGGACAACATAGATGGATTTTAACTGCTACAGACTATTTCACCAAATGGATTGAAGCCATCCCATGTAGACAGTCCAATGATTCTGTAATCATAGGGTTTCTTGAAACCAGCATACTTTCAAGATTTGGATGTCCAGAAAAGATTATAACAGACAATGCTGCTGCATTTAAATCAAAGAAAATGATTAATTTCTGCCATAAATATCATATTACTTTAGGCCATTCAACAGCCTATTACCCCCAAGGTAATGGACTAGCAGAATCCTCCAATAAGAGTTTGATCAATATCATTAAGAAATTTTTGGAGGAGAATAAAAAGAACTGGCATAAGAAACTGACCTATGCATTATGGGCAGACAGACTTACAACCAAGAAATCCATTGGGACTAGTCCTTATGAATTAGTTTATGGTTTGGAGGCAAGATTCCCATCATCGTTAGGAATCCCTGTGATGAAATTACTTCAAGAGGCTCAAGTGGAGCCAAATGACATGCAAAGAAGAATTAATCAGACAATCCACCTACAACAAACTAGAGAAGAGGTATACCAAAGATCACAAGTCTTACAGGAAAAGCTAAAGAAAATGTTTGATAAAAGGACTAAAGCAGAGGATTTTCAGTTAGGAGACAAGGTCCTAAGATGGGATTCTAGAAGAGAAGAAAAAGGGAAACATGGGAAGTTTGATTTCTTGTGGAAAGGGCCTTATATCATTCATGCCTTGCAGGGAAACAATAATTATTTTTTGAAGGACTTGGACAATTCAGAAGTTGAAGAAGGACCAGTCAATGGTCGAATGCTTAAGCATTATTTTGATCCAATTTACTAGAATGTTTAAATGTTTCTAACTTGTACATAATATATTGTTTGCTTGTTTTATTTTTGTTACTGCAGTTTGGATTGGATGGTGACTTCTTGGAATTGAAGCCCGAAGTGAAGGCCCTAAGTTCCAAAAATTTTTACTATCATATGTAAATAAAGCTACCAGAAGAAGGAAAATTCCTTACTTTCAGTTTGAAGACATTCTGAGGCATCTGATCTACTGTTCTTGACTTTCCACAAGGAAAAGTCATCCCCAAGTGGAGCCAGTGTTAGCCTCCTATATCAATAGGTTTCATCTTTCATGATTGTCTTGATGGAAGTGTGGAATATGTTCAAACCTTCTTACTTGAGCGAAGGTGTTCCATATTCTTAAAAAACCAAAAAATCAAAAAATTTAAAAATGTAAAGAGGGTATACCCTAAAAGAAAGATCAAAGGGTAAAAAGAATAAAAATGGTCAAAAAAGAGAAAGAAAGGAACCCCAAGCAAAAAATAGACCAAGGAAAGTGTGCAAGTCTAAATGCCACTACTTTTTTCATCTGTTGTAATAAAATAATTGTGTGCAGCTTGTGAACTTTTGCCACAATTCATGAATAAGTCAAACTGTTTAAACTTGGCTTAGTCATATTTCAATTTCATGTTATAGATTAGAGAATAAAAATCTAGCCAAACAGTTTAATCTTGGCAGATAAGTAGTTAGGTAGAGTGAATAAAAGGTGCTCAACAGTTTAATCTGAGCCCTTGGATGTAATAAGGGTAGAAATAGATAGATTCATCATGTAAAAAGAAAAAGATTGAAAAGGGTTTGCAAGTCTAAATGCACCCTAATAAAGAAGACAAAATGGTAGTGTTAAGTAGATAGGGTAGGTAGATGGTGCTGCAAAGTGTTATCTGATGAATAGTGCTGCTACATGTTGGTTAATCATTTACTTTCATCACAAGTACTAAAGCAGGAAATGCACTGGAAAATCACGGCAAGCAAAGTCAAATTCATTAACCTCCCTCATCATTTTTTCCCCTCAAGAGTTTTACTAATTTCCCCAAAAGTACTAAGGTAATTTGAGATCAAAGGGGCTCAAGGCATTTCCTTGACTTCTGGAGGGACCGGACCCTCGGCCTAATGATCAAAAAATACCTAAGCACTTCAAATAATTCATCATTGTTATCTTCCATCTTTAACTTTTCCTAAGTAAAATCCTATTTTACTTAGGAAACTGATGCAACATTCCATAAAATTCCTCAAAACAACTTGTTATTCTAAGTTTAAGTGTTGAAGATAAAATGTGCAATTTACTTCATAAGTTTCACTTTCTTAGATGTACAAAGGTGTATTGATTTTCCTTGTCCTTTTTTCATATTAACACCTAACTCTATTATATTAAATCCCTAGTGAAATCCCTTTTCCTATGCATATAACTCCATTTTCTAAATAAATATCCCCAAAACCCTCTTATTATAATGTTTTACCAAGGTATATATAGTCCCGCACATTTAAAATAAATATCCCACTTTATAAAGCCCTTTGGTAAAACTATAACCTTATATATACATTCCGCCCCTATGATGAATTAATTATATTAATTTATTCATCGTATAATAAAATATATATAGAAAAGCGTTAGACACGTAACATATGTGTTTAACACCAAAAACAAGAATAAACTACGACGGAATCCTGCGCCACCATACTCAGCATTTCACGTGGCATCCCATATGGCCAAACTCCACCGCAATCCATTTCATAAAATCACGGGGTTAATTAGTCATTCGGACTAATTAACAACCATTCCCGCCTATTAACTTCTCCCCGGGGTGATTAGATTACACGTCAAAACTTGTTTAAACCCCGATGGGCCAGCTTTTGAAACCGCACAAGTTTCCCTTTCCTCCAGCCGTCAGATCATTCCTCCGTTGATCAACGGTCCCGATCAATCCCGCTGCCCATCCCGTATGAGTTATTTAGCCAGCGGGGAGTGGGCGGTTTTGACTATTCAGCATTCCACGTGGCAAGCATCCTGTGGAATCGCTGCCATTGCGATTTTTACCGCCTTCCTCCATAAGCGGTGCGGGCTTACCGCTTACCGCCTACCACATACCGCCCGGCCCCACTCCCTTACGTCACCCCGTACGTCGACTGACGCCATCACCTCGAAAAACGACAAAAACCCTTTTGACTTGTTTTTAAGCCATTTTTCGCGTTTTTTTCAAATATTTTGGTTTTCGAAAGAGACTAAGCTCCCGCTCGCAAATTTCAAAATTCACTCGTAAATACACCAAATTACTCGTAAATTCCGCCGTGCCCGTGTTGAAGAACGTTCCCGCCATTGTCCATTACTCGTCAAGAACCAGCTTCCATTAAAAAAGCCGTGTATTTATCATTCCGCACCCCGACCGCAAGTTAAGCTTGGTTTCTTGTGTTTTTCTCTCAAAAGTGGTTAAAAATCCTCTCTCGAGTCCCTTACCAAGAGTTAAAACCCGTGAATTTGCTTCCCAAACCCGCAATTTGTCCCAATTTCTTCTTTTTGTCGATATCCCGTCCGGCCTCGGCGTTAGAAACCGAAACCTCCATTTTGAATCCACAAGAACCAAAATGGAGGCCCCTACCGCTCTAAATGTCACTCCTTTGAATGCTCACCGAGATTTAGACTACTTGCCTCTGACAGATGAAGATTTTCAAATAAAAGACCCCGCATTTCGATGAGTCACCGTTTGAGTTTCGTCGCGTAGACGAATACTCAAAAGGGCAAGATCTTATAGGGTTGTGGGAATCCACCTCCCAAGGTATTTCATTCCTACAACCCACGTTTTCCCCGAAATCATTCATTATTGTCATGCAAATTATGATCCCACACAAAGAGTCAGATATTCCCGATCAAAAAAGTGTTTTGTTCCCTATAACACCTCGCTATCAATGCTATGTTACAATTTGAGCTGCAACAAGAATTAGCACCTCTATCCATGGAAGGGCTAATTGAGAAAACTGCATCAAGTTAACCTGCAGAAATTGGAAAGCAATGTCGTACTTCATGTTACCTCGAGCATCAAAAGGGACTCCCCCTATGGTTTTTACTTTTTTCAATCAATTTGGGAAGGCTTATTGTAAATGTAATATCCTTTGTCTTAGGATTCAATAACAAGTGAGTGTTGATGAGATAACTCGGGTTTGCTATCTATCTTTACCCCTGCGCCTCCTCGAGATTAAGTATGACTATGCTTCCTTCATCGCCAACAAAATCCATGATCAATTTTTAAGGCTAGATGATGAAAAGGTTTTCAAGTACTCCTCGCTTATCTATCATCTCATAATTTTCTATCACTCGTGTATTGAAATTCCCTTCCCCGTTCTCGTAAACTTGATGCTAAAGGCAATCCTGTGTCCGTTATTTTTTGGTCCCCCATCATTCATTCGTCCTCCGATTCTCCCTACTCTTATTCGAATTCATTGACTGGCTTGTACATCCCCATACAACCAGCATCGTGGAGTTTCTCCAGTTTAGTACCGAGATTAAAAGACCCCGCAATTGTCAAAGAGTTACAAAGTTGGGATCGTACTGTACCAAAACCATACAAACATCGTGATTTCATGAAATGTGAATTACATCCATTCAAGTTACCCGTATATGTACCAATGAGAATTTTGCTTTGGAATACTCTAGACGATGAACAACTCATATGTAATCCATTTCTCGCAATGTAAGAAGAAAGCAATGTTAAGGATCAAAAGCATAGTCCTTTCATTTGCAATTCTAGAGAAGCCGAGAGAGATGCGTAACTTATATTAGAGAAAAAATTCCGTACATCTTTCCGTTGGGTCCCTATGACCCCCTTGGTTTCATTTGTGAAAGAAGGTTAAAAAATAAGTCATCTCCTTATATACATCAAGCGTAATTCCCCGATATAGAACAAGATGCAAATCAAGATGAATGGGTTAAAGGAACACTTGTTGAAGAGGGGAAGTGGAGCCGACAAATTGAATAAACTTATGAAAGATGTTGAGAAGAAATTTGACCTGAGCATATGATCAAATGCAAAAATTTATATTAAGTACATCTTCAACAACACTCTTACAACAAGCTATACAGAAGACAAACACGTAGGCAAACAGAGGCCTAAAGGTAAAGGAAAAGAACCTATAGTTCAGGTCATTGAAACCTCGGTCATGGCAGAAAAATCACAAAGAGTTCCAAAACACCCGTAACAATCTAAAGCTTCTCAAACACCAAGAAAGCAAACTAAGCCCAGATGCAAACTCCACCGAATGTGGAAATAGGGAAAGAGGTCACCTCCGTATACCACACCTTCAAAAGGAGCCCCACAAGTCTATCAAGCTAAAAAACACAAGTCTGATCTACCTCCGTATGTAGAGATCATAGACGAAATATTTGATGATGCGGTGAAGATAGTCAAGAACAAAGACAAAGAAGTGAAACAAATATAAGCCGAAAGGGATACAAAAGCCATCGAGCACCGAAGTATCTTCTTCGTACCGCCCAAGACAGAGCACGGAGACATAAAGAAAACCTTCATTGATATCAAAACAAGGAATGAACCATTAAAAATGAAGGCTCACGATCGCATATGAAGATGGCTCCTCACAATCAAAGAAGGTTGATGTCGCATTTGATCTTTCACAAGGTAAAATACAAATGAGCCACTTCAAAGCTAAAGTGCCAAAGCCAACTTCAAAGAATGTATTACATCGTAACAAATTTTGAAGTGTTAGCAAAGGATATCCATCCCTTGGATCGATAGAGCTTCATAGACAAACAAGGGAAATGGTTTATTCTACTCTCACCAACAAAGCCATGGGAGATTTAACACAAGATTCCTTGAATAATACCGCCGCAACATTGAAAATTGAAAGGGCCTCCTCACAGCCAAGGACAATAGAATAAAGTCTATAGAAGAGATCATTATTGGTTTGGGTCACAATCCCAAAGACACTAAAGGTATTGAGGCACTCGATAAAAAAGAAAGAGGATGATATAGCCGCACCGAGAAAACAATGAAAATACCACCCCCAAGGCACCCCTGCATACGAAGTAATAAAAGGAAAATTCACAAGAAGAAATGATGGAGTTGTTCTTAAATTTGACAAGAGCGACTAAATGAAACCGAGAAGGAGCCGGAAAAGGCATTGCAGAACAGAAATTCTCAAACAGTTTCCGCAACAAAAATACAGACAACAGAACAATCATCTCGGTGAATATTTCTAATTTGAATTCTCAAGTATCACAAGATTAAACAGATGGAGAGTTTGCGCTAAAGGTCACAACTCCAAGAAGCAAAATTACAATTAACAAAATTGGAGGGAAAATATGACACATCCAAAAAGACAAATGCCGACAACCTCGCAGAAATAAAAAGGTCGGGAAAATCGTCGAGGCTTTGCAAAAGGATTCTGCTAATCGGAAAAGCTTCCGAATGAAATAAATGATATTCTTGGGGACAACATCATTAATTTAATAAGAGATATTTGGCCTTCCATTCAAGCTATTTTTGAGCGTAATGAGTTAGTCAAGATAGCCCAAGAGGAAATAAACAAAACTAGACATGAATTAAGAGTGCTTTCGCAGCTACCAGAAATTTCATTCAGTTTTTTGAATTTGTGAATAAACAACAAATTTTAGCATTGCTAGGAATTGATGACAGAATGTGTAGTTTTTGGAAGCAAAGAGAATTTTCACAAAGAGAACTTCTTCATGCAAAATCTAGAAAGAAAGTGTACCGATATTTTGGTCGACATCAACGTTTTCGAGAAAAAGTTTCAAGCTCGCCGACGCTGAAATGCCAAGTCCCATGCTCACAGAGAATCAAATAGTAGAATTGAAATCTATGAGAAAAGAATCAAAGCTCATGCTAAACATACAAATTTCATAGGTTCTACTAATATAAGTTCTACTACCATCGTAACCTCAGTGACTAACCGGGAAGAGTATTTATGAAAAAGTGAGGAATCTATTTCTATCCGATATGAATTAAAATATCATTTCAAACGAGCCCATCTTTATAAACTTACTGAAGCCGATGAAACTTTAAGGAAGCTCGTAAGAACAATGATACCGTATGATCGTTGGTGGAAGGAAATGTCGGAAATTTTGTAAAAAATGTTGTCAGATAAAAGCTTATCTTTATTGAGCAAATGGTAAAAAACGTAAATGCGTATGAAAGAGTATCAGATGAAAGATTAAAGAGTATCCGTGAGAAGAAAAAGTATTCAACAAGTCAAAGGAAATACGCAAAGGACAGCACAGAGTCTTATTTTGAGCACTTATCCTTAGCACGTCCATGAAGAAAGGAACAAGACATTAGCCGTTACTCATTATTCTATTTTCGAGACCATGTGTCTCTTTGCTTGTTGTAAATACGCTTTAAGTCATTCAATTATTGGCTAGGATAGAGTAAGATTGTTAGGATTATTTTTGTATAAATAAATCCTCAAAGAGAGTGCCTTGGGGGGTGGATTCTAGCTACCGCCGTAACATTGAGGTTTAATAAAAGCTGGGAAAATTCTACTTGTGGCTTACCGGATGACGTTGAAGACCGGACTTGTTGCAGATTCATGTGTTGGACTTCCACTTCAATAAGTTTTCCAACCCTTGTGTTTTCAAATTTTTATATTAGTTTATGAAGTATCATCATATCCATTTCGAATAGTTTACATAAAGGACTGGTACCGTAATTTGGCTTTAATCGTACTCGTTTTCAAATGTGATTATTCTCGATGTTTTCTTTCGGATTAGTTATAAGCATGAATTCTTAATTGCCCATGTTTGCCGATTCAATATTATGATTACCTAACAAAGAATCCTTCATTACTCTTTGCTTGTAATCATTTCTCTTCTTCTTTTGAATATGGTGAAAGATTCTTTAACACTTTTCATCCCTTCAAGACCATCCATCCACTTTAAATTTTAAGGATTGTTCTCTCGTCTAGCTATCTTGCTCCGTAATACTCATCTGTTCAAAAAGAAACTACAGCTTCATCCTTAGACTCCATAGCCCAATGGACCGAAAGCCCTCAACCTTGCCCTTTAGTTTCCGTGGATTCCACCAATTTCCCAAAACAAACTTTGAATCTATAACTAGCCTAAAATCATTCAAAAACAAAGATAAATCATAAAGAGAGGTTCTCTCCTCGATGCGTATCGCTAGATTCTGCATCTAAAAGGTTGGTTTGTGGTTACCTCGGGTATACTTTCATCTTACACAACTTCTAGGAAAACCTGAGTGATAACACCTTCTTTTTTATTGTTGTACGTTTTTGCTATTAAAGTTTTGACATGTTTCGTTCACCAATTCTCTGGAAACTCTTCCTGTAGTTTAAATATTATTGTGTTCTTGGAATCATTGGATTGATTTTTGCATTGTAAGTGGAAAGAATGTTTATGCATTTGTCCCAGTAGATTCCTGAAATTTTTTTGAAAGATTTTTAAAAGCTTTTCCACCTTTCATTAACCTCTAGCACCACTTCATATGAGCTGAGGAGAAATTTATTTTCATTTGCACGTTCTATTTTTTTTCTTTTCTTAAAAAAACATTCCTTTTCTTCGTTGTTGGTCCCTATAGAACATTAAACATATATGAATAAATAAATTGTTTGAAACATGTTATCTAATATTTTTAAGTATATTATTAATGAAAGTCAAAAAATAAACTCATATTGGATCGATAGTATTTTTTCATTCACGTGATTCATCCTTCTGCAATTTTTCCATCAAGATTTTATGCTCTTATGGTATTAGATGACAAATAATCTTATCAATATTCATCATTTTGTGGCTCTACATGATACACAATAAACAATACATATTAGTTAAACTTACATATAATTCAAAAAATAATAATATTTGTAAATACTTTACAAAGAACTTGTCTTTTTTTCTTTTCTAGACGTGCTATCAGTATTTTTGTTATTTGAACTCTTGTCAGCCATTTGTTTATCAATATAAAATCTATACCATTCATTAATATATTTTATAAATAAATCACATACTTCTCAAGTAAAAAACAAAAAATCAAGAAAATGGTGCACCTATTTAAATTAAATTCTTGGTGCGCCTTTCATCACTTAAGCACCAATAATGGTGTGATATGTTATTATAAACACACCACCAATATAGTAGAAACATTGTACGGTACTCTTTGTGAAAAGGAGATCTGGTGTGTTATATTAATATGCAAACACCGATTAACACAAACATAAATGAATCGCAAATTATTTTTATCAAACAATGTTTTTGTAAATACGTGGCCGGTGCGTTACACTAAAAGCACACACCCATGCGCTATATTAAATAGGGCGCACTGGTCAAGAAAAGATATTTTTAAAAAAAGTGTGCAAGGGCTGACAGGGATTGGGATATGACTCTGTAAGTGGTCCCACTGCTTAGATGTCATATGCCTAGATATATATAATAATACAAACCCTATAAATCTAAAATGAAAATCCCTAATTGTGAATTTTTGTAGTCACATAAATAAGAAGAAGCAAGCGTTTAACGTACGTATCGATTTTTTGTTTTTTTTTCTAAATTTTAATTATATATAAATAGGAATAAAGTTTTTAAATGATTTTATTAGTAAAATGCATAGTAAAATTTAAAATTTTTACTATGAATGTATTAAATCTAACAGAAACTCTAAAAAAGCATGTATTACAGTAAAATTTAACATTTTTACTATACTACAGGGCTTTTGTGTGAATCACTATATGTTTCAAATTATGATTCTCTGAATAGTGTTATTGTTCGAAAGAATTTTTTTGCTCCATAGTGCTCTCTTGCTCCACGTATGTCTCTCATGAAAATCTCTCCGTCACGAATTTTGACAAAATAATGAAATAATTAATAGATTTTACAACTTAAAGAATTTTTTATGAAATTTTATTTCTGAAAATTATTTGCCACTCATTTTTCAGTTTACTGAGTTTTTTTTCACTTCAAAAAAATAAAGTTGCATTTTTTTTCCCGATATTCAGTGCATTTTTTAACTAACCGCACCAGTGTTTCCGGTAATGAAACAACGCTGGTGCGATTAAGAGTACATTAGCACCGAAATTACTTTTAGGTATCTACACTAAAACTTATTGATGATTTTTCTCAAACGCAGGGAGAAAATATCATAATTATATTCGATGGAAAATTCTTCAAAATCCATCTTTTTCCATAATATTTGTCAAAGTCCATCACAAAGTTCTCCCTATCCATCTGAAAACGTAATTAATTAAGATTTTATTTATATTTTCATTATCTAATTGAATTTAATTTTTTTTTATCCATGTCAATCCGCTGAATAAAATTAATGTATACAAATTTACAGGTTCATGGAGATTCACAATCAAGTTTAGATGCACAAAATATTCAAACAGTTCCAAAACGTCCAAAGCTCTTATCAGGAGCATCATACCACAAGGGGTGGTTGGTAGATGAAAATTGAAAGCCGCTTCACCCTGCTAGTTGTAACATGCCATCTTATAGCCATAATTCTGGGATAATGATGGTAGTAATTGTTTCATATAATGTAATTATTTCAACTTCAAATGAATTAATTATGCATTGATGTGCTTACTAATTGATATCATCGATATTGTATTGATCATGTTCAAATATATTTTTCGAAATTATTAGGATTCTAGTGATGATGAGGTTTCTACCTACCATCTTCCGTTTCACCCCATGACAATGTCAAATTGAGAGAAGGTTGAATTAAGAGAAAAAATCATAGAGGAATGATACCAAGAATGGTTGAATCGACCACCTATTCAATTGCCACTATGTCCAGATTCACTAATTAGGAACTACTATAGCAATAGTAGTTCTTCACAAGCTGGCAAAGGAGGCAATAAAACAGAGGTTGGTATGGATTAATACTTAAGGGATACGACTGCCATGGATAGAATGTTGTTAGATGCATTCCATAATGATGATCAACTAGGGGATGATTCTAATATCGTTGATACCTTTTCCAAAAGCCTTCAATTTACTTCCAATACCCCTCTCTTTGGACCTGGAAGTTAGCCAAAGTCTACCCAGTTTGGGAAAATGGTGTTACTGTACAACTTGAAAGCAAATTTTGGCTTGTCAAATTCATTTTTCTCAGAAATTTTGAGGAAATTTACCATCATGTCCATTATATTTTGAAAAATCTTGTCACAATCAACATTACAAATGGTCAATTTTATGAATGTTAATAATTATTGGCATTGTACATTTAATATTGTCCACTAACTACATGTTATTCAAATACAAGGCTCTTTCAAGTGATAATGTTTTTCTTGGTAGCTGCAAAGAGGCAAAGAAATTGTTGAAAATGTTGAGTGTTGAGTACATATCATATCATGCATGTCCAAGTGATTTTATTCTATATAGAGGAGAATATGCAGACAAAGAGATATGTCCCAAATGTGGGCATAACGAGTATGATAAATAAATAAATAAGGGTAAATCATGCAGTCCTCCTCTTAAGATTGAGGAACATGCCTATAACCCCAAGGATTCAAAGGATCTTTCGTTGTGAAGAATTAGCTATGTTTTAGGGATGTAATTCCTCACACAAAAGTGAGTTGGGAGTTATGTGAGTCCCAACATATTCAATAGCCATGAGGCATATAGAAGATACATGGAGGGAAAAATTCAAGGATGAAGCGAATTCTACGACTCAGCATAGACATAGATGATGTCAACCCATATTCCCTCCACAACACCACCTATTCTATTTGGCCTGTAGTAGTGATCAATAACAATACCCCCCCATGGTTTTCCTTGAAGAATGAACATCTTATGTTGGCTCTCATAGTCCCTAGTAGAAGACAATTGAAGAATATGGATGTCTACTTATAGCCACTCGTATATGAATTCAAGGAGTTATGGGATGGGATAAATGTATAAGATGTATCAAGACCCATGGCAACAGAGAGGATTTTTACGTTGTATGGCATATGTACTTACATGACACATCATTATCCAAGCTTAGTATTTTTCTCTAGTAAATTACATGTTTATTGAATTGTTTATATACGTAACAATATTCTTTCACATATTAATCTAATTCGTTGTAATTGTTCTGATATTCATGATATTATTTAATGTGTAATGCATATTGTATACAATAATTTCACATGTCTTGTAATAAAAAATTATTATGGATGTAAATTTTGTGGACCTTCTCTGAAATATAGATGGTCCAACGACCTAAGAAATCCACTATATGAATGCTCCAAGGCAATCCTCTCAGAAGAATACCCTTACAGAAGAGAGCATCCGCTTTCAATGGTAAATGAGAGAGAACCCAAAGGCATGCAATAATGACACCAAATCAATGGCTTAGAGAATATGAGAGAGATAAGGAGAAGGATTTCATAGAAATGTTCAACTCAAATAGGGAGCCTATGTTCGATGATCTAGAATTATTCGACACCTATGTTGAGAAATTTCCCATTGGAATGAAAAGGAAATATATCTTTTATAACCTCCCATATTGGGAGAATCTTAAGATTACCCACTTATTAGATCCCATGCATATATTTAAAAATGTTTCATCTTCTTTATGGAGGAACATATCATCGAAAAAAAGTGACACATTGGTTGTTAGGAAAGATCTTATTACTTCAAAAACTAAAAAGAAACATTGGCCAAGACAATTAGAAAGTATAGAAGAGGTGAGTCCCTCTAATTCGTATTTGAAAGAAGGTGATGTCCCATGGATTTAAAAAATATATGATATTTTTTTGGCAAAGGAAGTTATAATGGGTGTGAGGGTTCCATCTTCATATGGGTCTTCACTACAACGCTGCTTCACCATGGAAGACCATTTTTTGGGGTTTAAATCACATGACCATTTGAATATTCTAAGAGTATGTATAATTTCAAAAGAATAATTTTATTATTTTTTATATTAATAATTTTTATCCCATGGGATCATAAAAAATAACTAATTTTGTATGCATGTGTTTATAACTTTTCAGTGTCATTATCCTTTGTTCGTGCATGGGTGTGTGAAGCATGTCTTCCACCAAGACCTAGGATGTGCCATATATAAATTATCTGCATTTGTATGTTGGATCACATCAAAGGAGATTCATGTGGCTAGCATTTTATGGTGGCGTCAAGAGATAGTTGAGATTGTTTGTGTGTTTGAGAAGGAAATGCGAATGAATTTCAAGGATTTGTAGGTTCATATTCGAATCCACCTAGTAGATGAGGTTGAATTATTTGGGGTGGTTTCTTTTCATTGGATGTTATTCTCAGAGAGGTACATGAAGAGCTTGAAAGGTTTTGTTCGACAAAGGGAAAAACCTGAGGGGTCTATGGCATTGGGGTACATATCATATGAGTCTTTATATTATTCCATTAAGTACATCAAGCAGAGCAACAACACACCAGGTGCGGTGATTTGGGACGATGAAAGGGATGAAGACAAAAGAAAAGGGGAGCTTCTCCAAACAAATGGAAAAAGGTGCTTGAGAGAGAGTACTCAAATTATAATTTTTCAAACATACACAAAGTAAATATTCATGTTGAACTTCTATATAATGTATATTTTGATCTCATATGTACTATATGTCAGTTTGATTTCATCAGCGAATGCAAAAATTGAAGCAATCAATAAATTTTTTCTTTACAATTCCGAAGTGACACAACCATGGGTCGCATTGTACGAACAAAAGAGGATGAAATGGGATAGTGAGAGGAGAGAATTCAGACATTTTAAAGGTAGAAGTGTGCCTTATCCTGATCATTTAAATGAAAATATGCCAGTTATATGGCCCAAAAATTGGGTTGCTGACCAAGTCGAAGAGAAATATGGTGCAACTAGTCGTTACTTTCGTGCTAAAGAGGATGCACTAAACGTACATTTTAGGTGCAACAACTCGGTAATAATATATTTATGTACATTTAAAAATTAATAATGTACCTTTGAAATGTAACATATATATTTTATACATTTTAACAGTTGGGTTATTAGACACATGACACTATGATGTTTTAACTTTTTTATAGGTGCATTTGCTCCCATCTATGTGGGCATATGGACCCCATTTTCACATAGAAAATGTTGATGATGGACACATGATACAAGACTATGGAGTGGAAGTCGAGTTCAATCAATATAGTCAAGCTAGCTACCGTGATAAAAACCTAGTACGAGGGACGTTATGTTACGTCAGAAAGATACAAGGGATCATTGAAGTGGACTTCTCCTCTTTCCAATGTGTTATTTTTAGGTGGAAGTGGTGGGACACCTTTGATTGGAATAATGTAAAGGAATATCACAATAGTAGGCTCATATGTATCAACTCTAGAAAAATGTGGGATGAAGCTAAGGAGCTTTATGTTTTCCCAAAACACTAAAACCAAGTATTATTTTACACAGATGTGTTGGATAGGGATTGGTTGTTCGTATTGAGACATGACCCTAGATCAAAACATATTTTTGAGAACAATAGTGTTATCATTCCAAGCGAGATGGAAGATATTGAGGGTGATGAGAAGAGAGTGTGATATCGTACATGTGTTATTTCATCATTTTTACTATTTAAGATGACTTTTTATAAATAATATGACTTAAACTTATAACTAAGACTCCTTTTTCCAAACACTATAATATGTATTTCGAATTAATTTGTTTGCATTGTGTTAATGTTAAAATCATTTCACTTGATAATTTGAAATTATGTTGATATCAAAAGAAATGCACTGTATCAAGTTATTTTTTTATGTCAATTCCTAAAATAATACTACTTTATTGCTTTAAATGGTTTTTCACTATATCGTTACTTAAATAAATGCACCTTATCATATATATATATATATATATATATATATATATATATATATATATATATATATATATATATATATATATAGATATAGATATAATGATAATTCTAAACATGAATTTATCTGCATTATTTTATAAACTTTATTATGTTACAAAAATTCATATTATTCTAGATTTATTATTTTACAATTATTTATATTCTTACAAATTTACAAATTCACAAACTTATAATTATGGTAATTTAACAATATGTATGGTACACATTTGACAATTTTACGATGATTCAATTTTACAGTAGTTATGGTTAAAATTTGACAATTAATTTACAATTTTACAGATTTTACAATTTTAATCAAAATTGAATCATGATAACACATAGAATTACAATTACAATTTTACAATTTCACAATACAATTACAATTACAATTAAAATTAAAATTACAATTACAGTTACAATTTTACAATTTTACAGTTACCAATAGATAATATTTAATAAATATCATTATTTAATATTAAAAATAAACATCAAGATCATAATAGCCATCATACAAACATCACATTTTTAAAATACACATTCAAATTCGCTAACTTCATCTAATCATCGTGATCATGATCATCTAAGAAAAAAAAACCATTTTATAACATCATCACAACATAAACAGCAAATATACACTTCATGTCAAATAACTGATATAAAATACACATATATCTGCAAGCACATTAAATGAACATATGTAACATGCCCTAACCATATACATATCATGACTAACACCAACATGTAAATTAAGTACATCAACATGAACATAAAATACATGTACCATCTCTCTCTCTCTCTCTCTATATATATATATATATATATATATATATATATATATATATATATATATATATATAATGCCAAAAATATACAACTATAATAGAAATGCATATAAATACATAATATATGGTGGTACATCAATACTATAACTAGTGGAGGCCTTCTTAGTCGATGGTGCCTGCTCAGAAGATGCCTCCTCAGGACTAGATGTTGGAATCTCATCTCCATGAGGTGAAGGAGGAGGAGGTGGAGTACTATAATGATCACCCCTGATGATCATGATCATTCGAGTTTTTTTTTCCCGCATCTCCATCACACCTATCCGTCCTAGCCACCAATAGGGCTCATCTTATCACATGGCATGTCCCTCCAGAGCTCTGTGAGCATATGATCAACTTGGATGTATTTCATCCTTGTAGGGTGGACTGCCTCATCAAATAGCAGTCTACATTGTCTGTCTCCCAACTCTATCCGGAATTGAATTCCCACCCTACGCCACATTCCCACAGGTATTTGCACCCAAGGAGGCCTCTCACCCTTCGTAGCCTCCACCATCTCCTGATCATATACAGGATCATCTGGTGGGGGTGGAGGCATGTCCCCAACGAACGTGCCAATTTCTATAAAATATATAGTACACAAAAATAATTAGAAAATTTCATTAAATAATTTAATAAAACAATTTAATGAATGTGTTAAAATAAATTGTATTCTATTAATTAAGACAATAAAATGAAACTATATTAATTTAAAGAAACCACTAAAATTACCTCTAGCATATGGTGGCTCATCCTCTATGAAGAGGATGTTGGTACACCCTCACCAATCCAAACCCATGTAAGGACACAACACCATCACAAACATGTGATCATCCATAGTGGCTAGCAGGTCTAGTGCATCACTAGAAATCCTTACCAGATACTCGGACATGCCCCTCTTGGGCATCATCTCGCTCAACATGTTCATCTGTACATGTATCATCGGCCTATGAGCTTGACACAAAAAAATAGGCCTCGTCTCTAGAAACCTCTCAAAAAATAAAGAAAACAACTCTGAAGCAAAAGGGAAGGTCAAATTCCCGCATGCTTGAGAACGACATCTATCTAAGGCTATAAAAAACTGGCTAAAAAAAAATGCCAGATTATCTAACAAGTCATGGCCTCTCAAATAAAGAATCAACATAAAATAAGAGAGGAAAACTAATGGTCTACCTGTCACTAGTATAATGTGAAATCATGGTCAGTAATAGTGAGAGGCACATAACTTCCCCTTAACAAAAAGAATAAATCTGTAACTATCCACCAGAAACCTGAAAATCTGAAAGAGAAAGCATATAATCCCTAATGTATCTCCGGGAGTACACCAACTGACTTTGTGTTGAATAACCTATGGGGACATCATGGAACTGGGGAAAATTCTCCCCTCTCCTAGATAGGCCAATAATATAATAAATGTCCTCCTCAGTGGGCTAGTACGACTGGTCAAGACTGACACTGAATGCTTGTCAGTGGGCATCTCACCTGTAGATCAACTATAGTAATAACCCACAGTGCCCCTTAGGGGAAGTAGCCTCCTCATAGAACTTAAGGATGCCTACCTCCCTTAAGATAAAATGGGTAGGTGGCGTAATAGGGCGAGGGTACAAAAGTCTCTACCTCTCCCTTTCCTCCCAATGTTGTATCATGTTATAATTGTCACCCCTCTTCTCTCGTTGTTGTCTTTCCTCTCTCTGTTGATGTCACCAAATGATTCACATATTAAATACATCAACCTCCATCATCCATAAAACATAATTTTTTTTATTAAATGAAAAATTTATATACAAATATACAAATATAAATTTTATCCAAAAGACAAACAAAAAAAATTATGTGCACCACAAAAAATAGTCTCGCACTGCCAACGGTGCGTACATGTATATAACACACCTTCCATAGTGTGTATTAAAAAACTTCATGCACCGCGACAAGAAAAAACCATTACTTAAATAAATATTATAGGTGGTGCATTGACAAAACGTATCCTCCCCGGGCATCTGTTACAGCACAACGCATTGCCAGTTTGCAATATTTTACCACTGGCGATGCAATACCAAACATACACTCCCCAAGTGCGCTATTTTTGACCGACACACCACCGTAAGTAAAATACTACAGTGCATCCTGGTAAAACAATGCACCACAATATTTTATTTTTATTGCGGTGTGCTTTTCTTGGTACCGCACTTGGATGTCACATTAACAGTTTAGTGTGGTTTTTGTTAACATTGTTTGCAACACATCCTATAAATTTATAGGGAGCACCGGGAACGGTGTGAGCCACACAGCTTGAACGCACCGCGTATGAATTTTTTATTTTCAATAAAATAGTGAAGTTTAACTGAATTTTAAAAATTAATCCAGTAAAAAATTAAGTTGGTGAGAAACAAGTAGATTACTTGCACATTTGCATGTCAAGGAGGCATATTTGTAACAAAATACTAAAAACCAAATTTTCCCACCATTTTGGAAAATTCGAAGTCCAAACATTGAGCAATGGACAGAAGAAATGTAGGTAATGCGAGCACCGTGGAAGGGCGCCTCAAAGAAGGAAAAGTCACACTAGTGCTTGAGAGCTCTACAACACTGTAAGAAGTAAAAATGAATGTTTATTGTCGGTAATTTTTTTTTAAACTAAGCCTTTTTTAGTTTTCTCAATTATGAGACGCACCGGGTGGTTGTATCAGTCATGCACCACACTTCTTTATGGTGCACTAGATTACTAGGACATACAAGGCCGGTTTGTAGGGAGTGCACAATTCTTCCTTTGAATAAAAATCCTATGTCGGTGCATTGTTGTGGATAAACCACATTGGGTCATCGTCATTAGTAAATAGCACTAAAATGTTGAGTGTCTCGGTGTACCATTTGATAGTATGCATTGGTGCGCTTTATATAAAACACAGTGGTGTGTTGTATGTATGAAGTGAATCGTTGTTTTTGTATTACTTAAAAATAAATCCACAACGCTTCTCTAGCCTCTATTATACACCGGTGCGTCACATATATAGCAAGCGCACATGTGAATGTGAAGATTGTAAATGCACTGTAATAAAACATCTCCAAAAACATCCACTTGGCAACCTCCTTCAGTGACCTCCACTACTAATAGATATCTGGGCTATTTTTATAAGGGCTTACTCAAAAACATTTTCTAGAGGGTATTTTCCTTGTAGTAGATGTTATGGAATCAAATCCTGGGGTATATTGGAGAGAAAAGGCCTTCACACACTACATAATCCATAAATTTTAACTTCAAGGATGCATTCAAGGGAATATTTTCAACATATTCTAGATTCCCTAACATAGGGTTCCACTCTCCCTTGTCACTCTTGGTTCCTCTCCACTCTCCACCTTCGTTCCCCCATTCAAATGGGTGAATGGGTTCTTATGTAATCATTTGGGGAGATTGACTAAGGCATGGGATGATGGCCTAATGGTCAAGCTGGCAGATTTCGTGGGTGAAGGACAGGGTTCAAACCACACCCACCCCAAATATGGCACATTGTTTTAAATGTGTGGTTGGTATTTTGTGTTAAGTGCCAGAGGTTATGGAATAGTCATTTGAGGAGTGATGTGGGGCCACCACGCAGGCTGGTTGGCCACTGGGCGACACTGGTTCAAGTCCCATTGACAACGATTTTTGGTGTAAACATATATGCATATATGACATCTTATTTGGGTTGGCCAGCTCCACTGGGGGTGGCCCACAAACCTATTACATTTTGTTTTTCAATATATAATAATACAACATAGTTGGTGGGGGTTGCAGCCTACCACCCCAATTTAATATATTTTTTTCAATTTTTTTCACAATATAGTAAAACAATTGTGCTAGAAAATAAGTGATATTAGGGAAATTAAGTAGGATATGAATTTACCCTTTCTAGGGGTTTGATTCCACGCACCAAGAATTTTTTAATTTATTGCCTCATTAACGCTGCAACTTGGCCAAGCCTTACCAAAACTTTCACTAGCTATAACTTGAGCATACGAATTTCTATTTGAGTGATGTTTGCACCATTGGAATGAGGGCGACGTGTACTACGATCTGGTCCTGGTTTCACATAATTATGATGAATTTTATTTTTGAGCTATTGTCAAGGCCACTTTTATATCTAGATCCATCCATATCATTCATCCCCACTTAGAAGCTTTTGAACCGCCGAAAGCTTTATCAATCAATTTGGAAGTGAGGGAAATTTTCCCTAACTTTATCCTTTTCATTCCATCGAGCCTTACTTGGAAATATTCCCTTGAAACCAATATGAAGGTACTCAACGTCTTCCTATTGTGAAATCCAGTCTTCCTGTCGAGAATTATTTCCTATGGTAGTTTTTCCAAGTATTCAGGTGGAAAATAATCCAATGTAGGAACCTGTCCAACCTCTTGGGTGTCCATGATCAATAGAGGGTCATAAAGCTTCAAATTTTTAATGTTGAACACTGAGTACATTTACTTGTATGCTGGAAAATTGAGACAAAAAATATTGTCTCTGATATTCTATAGTATGGTGAATGGGCCATATCATATTGGTCACAACTTATTTCCTCCCCCTTTCATTTTTTCCTTACTGATGTGGAGCCACACTTTTCCCAAATTGGAATTAGTGATCGACTCGGTGCTTGACATGTCGACTTTTGCATCGAGCTTGAATTTTATCCAGCCACTCGAGCACTTCCTCGTGAATCATTTGTATCCACTTAATGAACTTCTACTCTTTGTCCCTGTCATCTTGTCCACTAGAATCTTCATCTTTGCCGAATACCATGTCTACGTTATCCTTTTCAAAATAACCAAATAATGTCTCAAACGGTGAACACTAAGTGGATGAATGAACTGCTTGGTTGTATGCATGTTGTACATAAGGAAGATGCTCATCCCACAACATGGGATGTTTGCCACAATAGCCTCGGAGTAAGTGTATCACTGTGCAGTTGACAACCTCTATTTTCCCGTTGGTTCGCAAATGTAATGCCATGATCCTCTTCAACTTGGTGTGCATCATTCTCCACAAAATTGTCTAAAACTCTCCAATATAGCAATAGTCTCGATCAGCCACAATGGATGTGGGCAGCCAAAAATTGACTTATTCAAATTGGAAGAAGAGATGAGAAATCTTCTCTGCAATGATATGCTTCTTATGAGGCATTAATACAAAAAAAATTCTAAATCGATCCACAACGACATAAAAATAGTCATGACCTCTCCTAGACAGAGGCAGACCACCTACAAAATCCATTCACACACTTTCCCATGGACAGCTCGGAACATAGAGTGGTGTGTAGAGCCCTAATTTTCTATTAGCGGGTTTGAAAAATAAACATAAAACACATTCCTTTACATATCGAGTCACAATATTTTTCATGTGAGGAAAAAAATAAAACCTTGTAAATGACACAGTCTTCTCTACACCAAAATGACTTGACATAAGAGAGGTATGTGCCTCTCTTATTAAATGTATCCTTTCGTTCATGAGCATATAGATTTTTCCAAGGTCGTAGAAATTTTTTCCCTATAAGTTATAATTATCCACCTACTATCCATGTGTCACCTATGCATAAATCTCCTTAAAGTCATCATCAGCTTATTGTTCAACATAAACTCCAAACTATAAAGAAGCATTTTTCAAAACTATAGATGCAAAAATAGGAAGGCGAGAAATAATATCTTCCACTTTATTTCTAGTTCCCTTCTTCTATTTTATTACCAAGTGAAACTGTTGGAGGAATCCCATCCATCTGAAATGATAGGCTCATTGAATCTTAGTCTGCAACTGAAGGTACTACAAGATCTGGCGATCTATGTGAATGATGGTCTCCTTGAAAATCAAATAGTGTTTCTGCCTTTTCACACTCTGAACAAAGGCATATAACTCCTTTTCATATGTGGGATAGTTCACCACCACTTGGGAGAATGTCTATCAATGGTAACATATGTGTTTATTTTCCTGCATCAATACTGCTCCCATGGCATATCGACTAGTATCTAGATATTAACCTCAAAATTCTACTGGAGGTCTAGTAAGGCCAAAACTGGTGCGTTGTTGATATTCTATTTCAGTGTATTAAAGGATTTTATGTGTTAAAATAAAATCAGTCTTCTTGGAAATCACACGAGAGAGTTTAGAACCGAGGCGTTTCGAACCATTGAAAAGCACCGGTTAAAACCTATGAAAAATAGATATTAAAAACGGTAAAAAATGAAAATGACAATTAATAAACAAATAAACAAATAAAAACTAATTTATTTATTTTTTATATAGTCCAAATTAAAACTAACAAACTAGTCACTATAAAATAAATCAAAAATAAAATATAAAACCAAAAATAATAAGTCAATAAAAGTAAAATTAAAAATAATAATTAAAATAACATACAAAAACACAAAAAAAAAAAATTAAATAAATAAAAATAAAATAAATAAATAAATAAACAAAAGCGAGGTCAAAATCTATGGAAAAAATAGATGTTCAACATGGTCGAAAATGAATCTAATACATAAATGAACGAATGACGAAAATGAATCTAATACATAAATGAACGATCGAGCATGAATCTAATACATAAATGAATGATTGAAAATGAATCTAATACATAAATGAACATCTATTTCGACCATATTGAACATCTATTTTTTCCATAGATTTTGACCTCGCTTCTATTTATTTATTTATTTATTATTATTTATTATTTATTTATTTATTTAATTTTTTATTTTATTTATTTATTTATTTTTTATTGTTTTTGTACGTTATTTTAATCTATTATTCTTAATGTTACTTTTATTGACTTATTCTTTTTGGTTTTATATTTTATTTTTGACTTATTTTATAGTGACTAGTTTGTTAGTTTTAATTTGGACTCTATAAGAAAATAAAAAATAAAATAAATAAACAAATATATATATATATATATATATATATATATATATATATATATATATATATATATATATATATATATATATATATATATATATATATATGTGTTTATATGTGTATGTATGTATGTATATATGTATATATGTATATATATATATTATTTTTTATTTATTTATTTATTGTCATTTTAATTTTTGACCATTTTTAATGTCTATTTTTCATAGGTTTTGACCAATGCTTTTCTCTGCATGATATATATATGGATAGTCGGATCAGCCAATCTTCATTATCCTAATGATGAATTACATTGAGTAGTTCGAAACACGTCGGTTCTAAAATCTCTCGTGTGATTTCCCGAAAGATTGATTTTATTTTAATATGATATGGATCACAGAAGTTTACTCTCTCAAGGATTTATGTGTCTTTCATCCCCAATGAACACTTTGCTTCACACTTGTAAATGCCTGTAAAGGGGATGAAATGAGGGAGAAGTTGGAAATGAACCTTCTACAGTATTATACTAAACCAAAAAAGGTACAAACCTTAGTAACATTGGTCGGTTTAGGCCACTTTACAATCACATCAACTTTAGAAGGATTTATTTTCAATATTCCACCATTGAAAATGTCACCCAAGTAAGCCAAATAGGTCTTACCTAATTCACACTTTGAATTATTGACATACAATTTTTATTTTTGAAAAAATAAAACAATTTCTTAACCTGACTCACAAGATCATCTCATGTCTTACTGTAAACAAGAATTTATACAAGGTATAGAAGTAAAAAATTTCAAGGAAAGGACTAAAAATATCATTCATCACCCTCATTAATCTGGTCAGAGCATTGCATAGTATGAATGGCGTAACCAACCATTAAAACAAACCCTGTTTGCTTTTGAATGCAGTATTCCATACATCCTGTTATGAAATCCTGACCTAAGGATAGCAATTACGCATGTCTAGTTTTGTGAACTAGACAACATTTTCAATTGATCTAATAAATCATCAATGCAAGGGAGAGGTATCAATTTTTCATTTTTATCTTGTTGATTTCGTTGTAGTCCACATGCATCCTCCATCTATCATCCTTTTTCAGCACCAACACAATAGGTGAGCCGCATGGAGAAGAACTTTGTCTTATGACCCCTTGGCTTAGAAATTTCTACACCAATTTATTCATCTCCTCAATATGAATGGAGGACAACCTATACATACCAATGTTGGGTAAAGGACCATCCTACTACAACTAAATCTAATGTTGGATCTCACGCTTTGGAGGAAACCCACTTGGTTCCTAAAAAATACCATCATATTTAGAAATCGTTTCACACAATTTTTTTTATGATTGGGAACACAACATGTTAAAGCATCAGATGTCTCCTCATATTATGCTCTCACAACCGTGAGAATGAACCCTTTGCTACAATTCACCAACATATTCATATGACTTTAACTTACAAGATTGGAATTGACTTTGGCACGATGAGCTCTAAATATGTATTCCACCTCATATTTCATGACGCAATACTTGTTTTCATGGTGAAATAAAAGTACTTTCATGTCATACAAATATGCACCCCCCATTACCATGCCACAAATATCCAAAGGTACAACATCAAGATCAACCCCATCTACTACTTTGGATGCAAACACAAATATAGTCTTAGACTATTTGGTTACATGTAATTTGGCTTTATCACACACCCAACCAAACTAGGTCTCAAACTAGGTTTCCACTTTAGTATGTTTCATTAACACTCAATTATGGAATTAATCAATCATCTTTTCTTCATTTAAAATAGACCCATATGAATAATTTTTACTTGCATGTGATTGTTAGGTCCCTATATTACTAGTATAGTCCCTTATTGTTGTTAGTGTAACCCATTTATTGTTATTATTATACCCTTATAACCCCCATATTGTTATTATTATGCCCTTAAATTATTATTGTTAGGTCGGCTAGGATTACATTGTGGCCCCACTAGGATTACATTATGGCCCCATGGACTCCTATATATAGAAAGGAGGTTTTGTAATTTGAAGCATCCATGAATTTTTCATTCATGTAATGTATTGGAGGTTTCCCCCTCGAAGTGGCTTATTTCTAAGGCGTTCATATCTCTTTTCTTCTATTTTTGGAGCTGGTTTCACAACATTTGGTATCAGAGCTTTGGATTCTAGGGTTTCGCTACTCCAAACAGGTCATCATGGCATTTTCGCTATAAAAAAAATTTCTACGAAGCTTCAGAAGCTGAACTTTTTAGGGTGCGAAGCCAAAATCCTAAGGAACATCGTCAAAAAATTTCAGAGCTTCATTCTCAATATTTTCGGAGATATGATCTATGGAAGGTAGGGCTTTTTGTAGGCTCCTGAATTTCACTTAAACAGCTAATCGCACCATTTTCGCTATAATTTTTTTTTCTACGAAGGTTCAGAATCTGAAATATTTAGTGAATCTACAATCCTGAGGAAACTCCTCACAAAATTTCAGAGCTTGGTTTGCAATATTTTCGGAGATATGATCTATGGAAGGTAGTGCTTTTTCAGGCTCCCGAATTTCATCTCAAAAGAGGTGATCATGGGAAAATATTCATAACTCTCTCTCTGAGCATCAAATTGGAATGCTGTAAAAAGTGGCTGCAAGTAAACAAACTGAAGTTTCCTGTCTACCAATTTTAGAGCCAAAGGAGGAAACAAGAAGATGTGGCAAGTCGTACAAGTTCGCTCTACTGAACCAGTCCATAATTGGGTCATTGTGGGAGATTGGACATATATTTGTCTTGAAGAATCCAAATTAGATCAGACCTATGACATTTGAAAGAAGCTTCAAAGGGATACTACAAGAAGGAGTTTCAGATATTGAGGATCCACAATTATATAGATAATTAAATTTCAATATAGAGCTCCCCAAAAGCAAGTAAAAGGTGTGTATTTTGTTTCCCGAATTGCATAAGTCTTGTTTGAAGAATCAAGTTGAATTGATTCCAAGGGCATATTGTAGAATAGATATCAGTATTGGATTCTAAAGTGGCCCCTAAAAATAATTCAACACCCATGAAGCCTTTAGAATGCTCTACTATGACTCATGAAGACAAAGAATGGCAACATGACATATCAAAATTACAAGAGCAACTGCAACAAATTTCGCTCTCGCAAAGAGCAACAAAAATGACATGGAAATTTTGAAGAAAGGCGTGGAAACTAAGATTGATGTTTTGAAGAAAGGTGTGGAATCTAAGATTGATGGCTTGAAGAATGGCATCGAATCTAAGAAATATGACATGGAAGCTGGCATGGAATATAAGATGGATGGTTTGAAGAATGGCATGGAATCTAAGATAGATGGCATGGAAGCTGGCATCGAATCTAAGATGGATGACATGGAAGCTAAGATCGATGAGAAAATGGAAAACATGAATAATGATCTAAAATCAGACATGGAAGGTTTGACAAAGTTGATACAAGAAATGTTTCCTAATGGTGAAAAGATAGAAGAGGAAACGCATGATGAGAACAAAATAAATGTTAATCGCAATTTCATAAAATCTAATGTTGGTGGGAAAAACCACCATATTCCAAAAATGGATATGAAGAAGTTTTATGGAAAGGATCATGTAACATGGATACTACAGATGGAGCAATATTTTGATCTCCATAATGTGAAAAACACACAAAAGGTACGCATCGCAACTTTACATTTAGAACAAAATACATTTGTATGGTATCGATGGCTTTGCTCCCGTAAAAAAATTGTCACTTGGTCAATTTTTATGGAGTAAAATGATAGCACATTATGAGGATACAAAGAGCAACAACTTCTTTAGCCAATTGATAAATCTCAAACAAAAGGGTTTAATGGGGGAGCACAATGAGGACTTCCAAAAATTGAATATAAGGGTAATTGATATTCCAGAGGAACATAGGATTGATCTCTTCATAGGTACTTTAAAGGATAACATCCAACATGAAGTTTTTGTTTTGGAACCTGATTCACTGGAGAAGGCATTCAGGCTGGCAAGAAAAATTGAATGTAAAATTGTGGTGACAAGGAAGCCTACCACTCACCTCTATAAAGATGGAAGTGTTGATACTCCTAGATTTCCACAACCTACAAGGTTGAAACCACAACAATTGGAAGAAAAAAGAGAAAAATGGCTTTGCTACAGGTTTGATAGCAAATACACTAAAGGTCATAAGTGTGCTGGGAATAAATTATTTTACAAAGATTGTGAAGAGGAAGAAGAAAATGAACAAGAAGAGGATATACACCAGGAACCAACCCAAGAAGAGGAAGAAATCAGTCCAACCATATCGTGTAATGCATTGGCAGGAATTACCACTCCTCAAACTCTCAAGATAGAAGGACATATTAAGAAGAAAAAGGTAATAGTGTTGATTGATTTATGTAGTACCCATACTTTTATTCATTGTAAGGTATCCAAGGAATTGAATTGTTTCCTATACCCAGCACCAGGATGTCAAGTGATGGTTGCAAATGGAGGAACTTTAAATTGCTCTGAAAAATGCCATAATATCAAGCTAAACATGGGGGAATATGTATTGAATAGTCCAATGCTTTCCATTCCTATGGGAGGGGATAATGTTGTACTAGGAGTACAATGGTTACAATCTTTGGGGATGGTAGCTTTTAATTTTTAAGAAATTTTCTTGAAATATTTTTCAAGAGGAAACAAAGTTGAATTACAGGGTATTGTAGGGAAGCTGGGAAAGATAATAAGCTCTAATTTCATGACAAAGCTTCTAAAGAAAGAACAACGATGCATAATTGCACAATTATGCTCACTATAAGTTCCAAAATCAAAATCATCTATTTCTGCAGATCTCCAAAAAGTCTTGGACAATCATTCCAAGGTTTTTGAAACTCCCAAAGGACTCCCACCTATTCGTGATCATGATCATGCTATTAATTTGATTCCAGGAAGTGTTCCTCCTAACATCAGGCCTTATCGATATCCTTATGTCCAGAAGAGCGAAATTGAACATATGATTGCAGAAATGTTAGAGGCAGGTATAATTGAACCTAGTCAAAGTTCTTTCTCTACTCCTGTAGTATTGGTACACAAGAAGGATGGATCATGGTGCATGTGTCTGGATTATAGGGAGCTCAATAAGCTCAGCATTAAAGACAAATTTCCCATTCCTGTGATTGACAAATTATTGGATGAATTACATGGAGAAATTTATTTTACCAAGTTGGATCTTCGTTCAGGGTATCATCAAATTAGAATGAATACTGAAGATATTTCGAAAACAACATTTCAAACTCATGAGGGTCATTATGAATTTTTGGTCATGCCTTTTGGCCTTACCAATGCACCTTCTACATTTCATGGGTTGATGAATTCCATTTTCAAACCCTTCCTTAGAAAATTTGTGCTAGTATTTTTTGATGATATACTAATCTACAGTAGGTCTTGGAAGGATCATGTTCAACATGTTGACAGGGTGCTCAAACTATTGTAGGAGAAAAAATTATATGAAAAAACATCCAAATGTTTCTTTGGAGTACAAGAGGTGGAATATCTGGGTCATATTGTATCTCACGAGGGTGTTAAGGTAGACCCTAACAAAATTAAAGCCATTAAGGAATGGAAAGTCCCCATAACCATAAAGTAGTTGCGAGGATTTCTCGGGTTAACAGGGTATTATCGCAAGTTTGTTAAGAATTATGGGAGAATAGCAGCACCTCTAACAACATTATTGAAGAAAGATGCATTTTCATGGACTCCTCAAGCAACTAAGGCCTTTGAACATCTTAAAGAGGCAATGTGCCTAGCACCGGTCTTAGCTACGCCAGACTTCACAAAAACCTTTATTGTGGAATGTGATGCCTCAGGAAATGGAATTGGTGTTGTTTTAATGCAGGAAGGAAGACCCGTTACTTTTGAAAGTCGTCCAATCAAAGGAAATTATTTAAAGAAACCTATTTATGAGAAGGAAATGTTAGCAATACTGCATGCACTAAAGAAATGGCGAACTTACCTAATGGGAAGACACTTCAAGGTAAAAACTGATCATGATAGTCTTAAACACTTTTTGGAAGAAAGACTATCTTCAGAAGAGCAGCAAAAATGGGTCACAAAGATGTTGGGTTATGACTTTGAAATAATCTACAAAAAAGGAAAGCTTAATGTTGTTGCAGATGCACTCTCAAGAAAGAATGAAGAGGTGAAGCATTGCTTTGTGCCATTTCTATTATCCAACCAGATTGGATAACCGAAGCAAGAGATGAATGGAAGAAGGACAAAGATGTATGGACACTCATTCAAAAGTTGCAGCAAGATCCTAGTACATCTGATACATTTAGTTGGAAAATGATTCCTTATGGTACAAAGATCGCTTATATCTTTGTAAGAATTCCCAACTAAAACAAAAGATTCTTCTGGAATTGCACACTTCTCCTTTAGGAGGACACTCAGATTTTTAAAAACTTACCACAGGGTGAAGAAAGAATTTTTTTGGGATGGCCTTAAATCTGATATTCGAAAGTTTGTGGCGGAATGTTTGGTCTGCCAGCAGAATAAAGTGGAAACAATTAAGACCCCAGGACTTCTACAACCTTTATCCATTCCAAGTCAACGTTGGGAGGAGATTTCAATGGATTTTATCACAGGTTTACCTAAGTCCGAAGGAAAGAGTGTCATCATGGTGGTAGTTGATAGAGTTACCAAGTATGCACACTTTTGTGCATTATCTCATCCATTTAAAGCAAGTACAGTTGCTACTACATTTATGGATAGAATTCAAAAGCTACATGGAAGCCCAAGGGTTATTGTGAGCGATAGAGATCCCATTTTTACTGGAAAATTTTGGACGGAGTTATTTTCTTGTTTGGGTACTCAATTAGCTCATAGCTCATCTTATCATCCTCAATCCGATGGTCAAACTGAGATAGTAAATAAATGTTTGGAAGGATATATTCGTTGCTTTGTATCTGATAAACAAACACAATGGGTCAAGTGGTTACCTCTATCTGAATGGTGGTATAACACTTCCTTCCATACTGCAGCAAAAATGACCCAATTTATGGAACTTTATGGATATCATCCACCATCCATCACATCATCTTTAAGAGAAAATTCGAAGGTTCAAGCACTGGAATATCACATCGAGCATCAACAAGAAATTTTCCAACTCTTAAAGGACAACCTGAATTTGGCACAAAATCGAATGAAACAACAGGCATATCAACATCGTAGCAAGAGAAGTTTTGATGTAGGAGACTGGGTATTTTTATGGTTACAACCATACAAACAAATGTCCCTCAAGCAAGCTAAGAAGGATAATAAATTATCGCCAAAGTAATATGGTCCTTACAAGGTGTTGCAAAAGATTAGTACTATGGCATACAAATTGGAGCTTCCTGCTTCTTCACGAGTGCATCCAATTTTCCATGTTTCATGCTTAAAGAAGGTTATACGTGAAAATATTCCAGTTCAAACAATATTGTCATAACTTGATGAGGAAGGAAAAATTATATTGGAACCTGAAGCGATCATGTAAACAAGAACTTGACAGCTATAGAATCGATCAATTTCAGAGTATCTCATCAAGTGGAAGAACTTACCCATTGAATAATCCACATTGGAGGATGAGAATTTTATACAGAAGCACCCAGACACTAGTACATTTGGTGGAAATTCTGACACTTGGTTCTGACACTTTTGACCAAATGTCGGAAATTTCCCCAAATTTTTTCAATCCCACCCGAAACCATCGCTATACCGACGTCTAGAGAAATGTTGCAATACCGATGATTTAGACAAAGTGCTCACCAGGACGCTTGAAGGAAGATATCACACCAGACACTATGCCCCAAAGCATCGCTATTGCGACGGCTTCTTCCAAATGTCGCAATTGTGACACAATGTCTAAGTGTCGCAATTGCGATGTTTGGAGGCATCCGTCGCAATAGCAATGC